>JAPTJF010000040.1:0-233651 GCA_029339195.1 Micractinium sp. NFX-FRZ | reverse complement strand
GGGGGGGGGGGGGGGGGGGGGGGGGGGGGGGGGGGGGGGGGGGGGGGGGGGGGGGGGAATTCAAGCTGTCGGCCCGGCAGAAGGGTTTCAATCTCATTTGCAATCAACTTACGCAGCAGCGGCAGCTGACAGCGATGCTCATCCACTGCTGCCTGCTGGGCTGGGGCTCGGGTTGGGGCCCATGCTTGGCGAGCACATTGCAAAGACACAAATGTAGGGTCGTATCTTCCTGGCTCTCTCTCTCACCAGTCCGCCCGGCATGGTGGCCTTGCGCAGCCAGAAGGCGGCGGGCAGGGAGCGTGGCAGGCGCCTGAAGTCGCGCCACACGCGGTTGCGGTCCTCCGGCGTCACAAAGAGCTGGCTGGCGGGCAGGGCCAGGGTGAGGGCACGGGAGATGGTGGAGATGATGGCGGCCAGGGGGGTCATGGTGGCGGGGTACAGGAACTGAGGGGAGGGATGAGGGGTGTAGGGAGGGGGTGATAAGGCAGGGCGGTGCGGGGTGAGGGGAGGGGGAGGGGGTGTGCCAACACGGCGGGGGCACTCGGAGTGGGGGCGGGCGCGCCGCCAGTGGCTGCGTGGCTGAGCAAGGCCAGCGGGAGAGAGGCCAGGCAGGCAGAAGCCAGGTGGACAAGGGGCGGGCAGCTGACGCTGTCCGGCAGGGCTGAAGGCAGGCAGGCGGGCGGGCAGCTGACTTGAGGGGCACACAAGCAGGCAGGCTCGCCTGCAGCAGGATGTCTGCAGCTGAGAAGGCCACCAGGGAGAGCTTGAGCGTGTCGGCTGCAGCGGGGGGAAATCCAGGCAGGCTCGACTTCATGATGCGTGCGACAAGTAGAAGGCTGAGCCAAACAAGTAGGCGGGCAGGCAGGTGGGGAGAGGCCCCCGCTGGACAGAGGCATTCAACCTGCCTGCTGAACCCGGGCGGCCTGCCCACCAATAGTCCTGCCTCCCCAACGGGACTGCCCACCCACGCTGCCCGCCCGCCCTGCAACGCTGCCCGGCCTCTCTCCCACCCTGCCTGCCCGCCCAGCCACCTGTGAAGGTGTGCAGCATGTGCTTGCGGGCGCACTCCTCGAGCGCAAACGACACGGCGGCGGCGGAGAGGAGGCCGCACGCCAGCAGGGACAGCGTGTGCGTGTGCTGGTCTTCGGGCGGATCGGCGGCGGAGCCAAAGGCGGCGCGTGCGGCCTGCCCCAGGGCGTGGAGGAATAAGAGTTATGGGGGTGGGTCAGCAGGGGAGGAAGGGGCGGGGATGGGGGCGCACGCGGGCAGGCGGCGGGGAGGCGGGAGGTGCGGGGGAGAGCAGGAGGCACGCCGCGTGGAAGCGGGCCCAAGCGAGCTCGGGACAGCTGCCAGTGCCGTCAGAACATGACGCCCTTCCTCTGCTCCGCCTTGCATTGCGTTGAAGTTGGCCCACCCCACTCCCTGCTCACCAGCTTGGGTGTAAAGATGCAGGGCAGGGCCATGATGCCCAGCAGCAGGGCGAGCAGGGAGTAGGCCTGCGAGTCGCTCAGCCCCTGGGGCGGGCCGGCACCGCCAGCGCCGCGGCCCGTCCCGCCGCGCCCTGCAGGAAAGGTTCCAAGACTGCGACGTGACGACCACGAAACCACAGGGGCACGGGGCGCTACGGACAAAGTGTCCTCAAATGGCTTGCAATGAGGTGTGGAAGGCAGGTGAGTAGGCCAGCACCGCTGCCGCCGCCCCCGCTCACCGGCCCGCGCGCTGATGCCCGCGCTGGCAGCCGTGTCCTTCTTCGGGCTGGGGGCGCGGCCCTCCCCCTCCCCCATGGGAGGCGAGGCGGACCGCCCCGAGCGTGTTTCCACCATTGAGTGCGAGTGCCGGCGCGGGTGGCCCCACAGGGGCGGGTGTGAGCCTGCTGTGCCTTGGACTGAAACAAGAGGGTGATTGGGCGCTTATATGTGTGCTTGAAACAGAAGAACCAACAGCCGTGCGCCCCAGCTTCTGTCTTTTGGGAGGGTGACAAGGCCGCCTACTGGCAGGCGCGGCAGCGCGAGCCTAGCTCTCTCTCTTTCTCTCTCTCTCTCTCGCTATCTCTCTCTCGGCACTGAGCTGCAGGGCATTTATTTTACATGATACATAGGGGGCTGAGAAAATAGGGTACAATTCAGAAGCTCTGTTCCAGCGCGGCCCAGCCTTCAGAGCCCCTCGACCGCCACCACCGCCGCCAGCACCTGCAGGGGTTGCCGAGGGAGCATTCAGAAGCGGGCGTTTTGTGCAGCAAACAGGAGGGTGGCACCTATGGCAACACGCACAAACAGATGCTCTCCCTCAGCAAGAATGGGGCTTCCTCCACCCGCCCCGCCCCGCCCCACCTGCCGGTGCTTGCGCAATGCCGCCAGGCCCTGCCGCAGCCGCGCGCACGTGCTGCCGGCCTCCACCCATGCCTGCCTCCCTTCCGCGGCCGACACGTTGGCGAGCAGCGCGGCGCAGGCAAAGGACAGCCGCTGGGCTCGGCGCAGCGCAGGGAAGTCTGGCGGCGCCACCGCCCGTCTTTCTTTCTCGCCCGCCGCGGCAGCCGCCGCGGGGCGCAGGCACTGCACGCCTTCTGGCAGCGGGGAGGCGCGGGAGCGCAGCTTGCCAGCCAAGGCCTGGATTGCGTCGATCTCCTGCCATACCGCCGCCTCCAGGCGTACCGCCACGGACAGGCTGTCGGGCTCGCTTTCCAGGCTGTCTGCAAGGCGGGAGGTGGAGGGGCAAGCCAGCAGGCGGGGGAGGCGGGCGAGGGGTGAGGAGGCCCGGGCGGTGGGTAGGGGGACAGGCACGGGCAGGTGGCAGGCCGGAAGGGTGGTGCTAACACCAGCAACGGCAGCACCTGCTGCCGGCCCTCTACCCACCAATGGGAGACGGTTGCAGAACCAGCACGCCCTGCCTTGTCCCCCTGCTCACATTCTTCTCAGCCACTTGCAACAAAACACGGAAGTGTGCCTGCAAAAAGCAGAACACTTGCGAGCTCACCGTCTCCCAGCACCTCTTCTGGAGACTCCGTCTCCACTCCCCGCTCGCTGATCGTGTTGAGCACTGGAGGCGCCGCTGCTGCTGCTGCTGCTGCTACTGCTGCGCTCGAGGCATCGCCGCTGCTGCCCGCGCCGCTGCCTGCCTGCTGCGGCAGCTGCTGCGCGATGCAGCGGGCGGCTGCGGAAGACGCCTGCGCATAAGCTTCTGCCTCTGCGTGCCGCAGCACCGGGCGCAGCGCCTGCAGCGCCTCGCGCAGCGCCTCGCCGCCGCCGGCGGGCGGCTGGTCTGCCGCTCCTGCCTCCCCTCCTGCCTCCCCGCCCGGCCCCTCCTCTGCCGTCGCCGCATCCACCGCTGCTGCCAGCGCATCCGCCCTCACAGCATTGGTCACGGCATCGAAGAAAGGGAGGGTAATTACTTCGTTGCCGGCAATGGCCGCCAGCCGCCGCCCCAGCACCTGGGCATCCGCGGTGCGTGTGCCGTCGATGAGGGGTGCCCCCTCCTCTCCCCGCACGTCCGACAGCTCATACTCCAGCCAGCACTGCAGGCATGGGGAGGTTGGGCACAAATGCAGCCAGTGGGTGGGTCGGGAGGCAGAGGAACAGGCAGCGGTAAGGGTCTGTGCAAAGGTTGTGAAGACGGCAGCACAGCGGGCCTCAACCCTTGCAAGGCTTCAAGCCATGGAGAGCCAATGGAGTTGGGCCGCTGTCGGCAGGCAAAGGCCCCGGGCCGCAGCAGTGCAGCCGCCGCAGCGCCAAACGCAGCAAGCCAGCCACGACGGATGGGCGCCGGCGCCAGGCACATACCTGCCCAGGCCATGCCACACCAAACCCCACCGCACCCACCGACCTGGCTGTACGCTGCCGCCGCCTCCTGCGCCGCCGCGGGAACCGCCGCCATCAGCGCCGTCAGCGCCACCTCCTCACTGCTGCCGCCGCTGCCGTTGCCAGATCCTTCTCCCGCTGCCTGCACCCCGCCTTGCACGCTCTCCAGCGCCTGCAGTGCCAGCTGCTCCATCCCCTGCTGCTCCTCGGAATCAAGTATGAGCTCAACATCGGCGCGGGAGTAGGGCGTGTGCTGGGTGGGGCGCACCACGCGGAAGCGGCTCACCCCCACCGCCAGGATGATCAACCGGCCATCACCTGCAGCACAGGCGGGATTGAAACAAGAGTGAGCAACTGGAATGAAGAAGGAGAGAGCAAGGCGAACATCCCTTTAACGGCAGCTCTTCATAGCAGCCCCGCATAGCAGCAAAAGCAACAGCGCCAGCTCACCAAAGCGGCACACTTGCACCACCTCCATGAGTGTCCCTGTGAGGGGCGCCTGCACAGCACGGGCAGCGGCACGCAGGCAAACATGCACGCAGTCCTCTGGGCTGAGAGCGCACGGGGAGCAGAGCAGGCAGGGTGTGTGCCATAGGCTGGGCTGGGTGGGCATTCAGCGCTGCCAGAAGCAGCTGCGGAGGGGTGGCAGCGCCCCCCACGGCCCAGCATGCCCCAGTCTCCCAAGCCTCTCCATCCACCCCTCATTCCAATTGCACAATACGTCCCTCATTCTAACTGCACTACTCGCCCTAGCCCCAGCCCCATGAGCCTTCCTGCGATGGGATGCATCATACACCTGCTAATATTACTGCCACTGTTCCCTTCACCGTAGCTCACCTTGCTGCCGGGTGCCAGCGCATACTCCTCGCTCCCGAGGTTCTTACTGCCCTCCGGCAGATAGAGGTGGCCAAACCGCCAGGGGCGGGGCCCCCGGAACAGGCGCTCAAACATGCTGGTGTAGTGAGGCACGTGCACGTGCAGCACCTCCTGCTGCCCCGGCAGCGCCGCCCACTGCACCCGCCACAGCGGCAGGTCGGGCAGCAGGCGCACGCTCGGAGGCTCCTGCGGCGGCGTGTGCAGCGAATCGTCGACGGGGGCAACGCCTGCGGGCAAGATGGGACGACGACGGGGTGCAATGCTGTGACGTAGCCTTAAAGCTTTCCATGGGTGTGGGCGAGCAGGGGGAGGAGCAGGCAAGGCGGCAGGCGGAGGGGACAGGCGACCTTGGGGCATATCCATAAGGCAGCAGCACATATTCACTGCCTTGCACTCACCTCCTTGGTCGGACACGGGGGCATCACCGGCATAAAAGAGGTCGTTCAGCAGGCGGGCCTGCTCGCGCAGCGGGACCTCCTCCCCGCCCTCGCCGCCGCCGCCGCTACTGCCGCTCGCCTCACCATCGCCGCTGGCTGCAGCTATACGCAACGAGCGGCTTCGGCAGGGCTGCCGTGCTGCAGATGGTGTGGTTGCGCGGCTGCGCGCGCACCGCAGGGCGAGGCTGCAGCGCCCTGGCCGCAGGCTGACAACTTGCATGGCAATTGGCAGGCACAATCGGTTCCTAACATCAACACGCATGTTCTCTCTCCTCACGTTGAGACTGGCCCGCCCAACCTGCTGGCACCAGCCTGGCACACTTCGCTTGTTCTGAAACGCCTGCCAAATTGGCAAATTGCGCCGTGCCCAATATTGGATCGCAAATTGATAAATTTTCGATCAACTGCTAAGGCACTGGAGCGCCTCTGCGAACCCCAGCCGCTGTCCGCTGTGCTCCCCCACTGCGTGCTGCTCCCCACCGCTGCCTTTCACCGATATGCGGTCCGCAATGCTGCTGAACAGCTCAAGAGGAGCGCCGGCGCTCTGCAGAGCCTACGCCGCTGCTGCCGCCGCCGCCGCTGCCCCGCCGCGGGTGGCACTCGTGCAGGGCAGCAGCCGCGGCCTGGGCCTCGAATTTGTGCGCCAGCTGCTCCTCCAGCCAGACATCTCTTCCGTGGTGGCCACCTGCCGCACGCCATCCGCCGCCGAGGGCCTGCAGGCTCTGCAGCGGCAGCAGCCCGGGCGCCTGCAAATCGTGCCGCTCGACTCCACCGATGAGCGCAGCATAGAGGCGGCGGCGGAGCAGGTGGCAGCAGCCCACCAGCACTTGGACATCCTCATAAATGCCTCGGGCATCCTGCACGATGCCAGCATGCAGCCAGAAACGGCGCTGGCTCGAGTCACAATGGACAGCCTAACCAAGTGCTTCCAAATCAACGCGGCCGGGCACATACTGGTGTGCCAAGCGTTTGCGCCGCTGCTGGTCAATGCCGCCGCCGCCAACGGAGCCACAGAGTGAGTGCGGCCCGGGCACCCATTGTGGCGCCTGTGGCCATAGGAAACAGCTTCCCAGCTTTCCCAGCTGCTGTTTTCTGACTACAGTGTGTGTGTCCTCCCCCATGGCGCCACACCCCTCCATGCGGCTTCCCTCCGTCCTCAATGGGGCCATCGACCGTGTGCCCTCCGCCCTCGGCCCCACCCTGCAGGGACCGGCCCGCGGTAATTGCCAACCTGTCAGCACGTGTGGGCAGCATTGGGGACAACCGCTTGGGCGGGTGGTACTCGTACCGCGCTTCCAAGTCTGCCATCAACCAGGCAAGCTTCTTGGAAGTGGCCGCGCAGCCTCGGGTGGTGGCTACTACCCTGGTCAGGCCACAGTGTAACTGCTTCCCTGCCTGCTGTGCTGGTACTGCCCTTGCCCTGAGGTCCAAATGTTTGCCGTCCCCCAGCTTCTCACTTCCGTCAAAAGTTTCCTACGTTGTTTCCCTTATTGCTTGTTCCACCCAGCAGCTGACCAAGTGCATGTCACTTGAGTTTGAGCGGCGCAGGCACAAGGTGGCCTGCCTGCTGCTGCACCCGGGCACCGTTGACACCGACCTCTCCAAGCCCTTCCAGCGGGTGAGGCTACTGCGTACTGCCCTGGGGGTGGAATGGGGTCCCGTGGGGTGTCGTCCTCAGCGCTGCCTGCTTGCCTGCCTTCATGCCACCCATGCCGCACCTGCCACCTGCCCTGCTCAGCAAAGCCAAGCCAGCAAGCATGCTGTCCTCCTGCCTCGGGGGCGCCACTTTCCACACGCTGCCTGCTTGCATACCTCGCCTGCCCGCCCCGCCTGCCTGCCACGCATCTCCGCCCACAGCACCCATGCCTCTGCCCCACGTGTACGCGTGCCGCCCACGAGCGCGCATCCCCTCCCCCAGCCCCCACCTGCAGCCAATCGACCTCTAAAACCTGTCCTCAACCGACCTCTCCCTACATGCCCCCCTGTGCAGAATGTGCCCCCGGAGAAGCTGTTCAGCCGGGAGCGGGCGGTGAGCCAGCTGCTGGGCCTCATCCAGGGCGCCAGCATGGCGGACAATGGCAAGTACCTGGACTGGCAGGGCGCCGAGATCGAGTGGTGATGCAGCAATCACTGCAAGGCTGGCAGGCCTGGGCCTCCTTCCAGTCTGCACTGCCCACAAGGCTCCTGCTCGTCATTGCTTACTTCTTGGCACCAACCCCATCGGCAGAGGCCCCCGCTCCTCAACCAATCTCCCTGACCCTCCTGACATTCTTTGCCTGCCCTGACATTCCTTGTGCGCTGAGCCGCTCACCCTTCCTTAGCACATGCCTCCTCCCTCTGCCCTCAAGCCACGAGTATAGCCTCTGTTCTGTTATATTACACAGCGCATCCCGTGCTCACACCTCAGGCACAGCAGCACCAAAGCATGTATACATGCAGGCAGCCTGTAAGTGCTGCAGGGCTGCCTCTCAGGGCAGCGCTGCCACTGCCGCCGCCGCCACCTCGGCAGCAGGCCAAGCAGAGGGCTTGGCCACCACATGCGCCCGCCCATCCCGAGCATCCTCATAGTATCCCCGTCTCAGGGGGTCCAACTCAATCAGCCGAGCATATCCTTCGGCAATCTCCTCCGCCAAGCCTGCACTTCCAGTGCCGCTGCCACTGGCACTGCCGCTGGCGCCAGCCTCTGGCGGGGCATGTGCCGCCGCCTCTGTACCGCTGCTGCCGCTGTCGTGGCTGCTGCCGCCGCTGCCCTGCAGCAGCACTTGCTGCTCCAGCTCGCGCAGGCGCGTCAGCGTCAGCAGCGGCCACTTGGCATCCGGCTCCACCTCCAGCAGCTCCTGCAAAACAGGCAGGGGTAGGCGATCGCGTATGAAACAGGAGGTGGGGGGGATGCAGGTGTGGCACAGCCGGTACTTGGGGCAGCAGGGGCGGACCGTGGTTGGACATGGGAGCAGGTGCCTGGGAAAAGAGGTTTACTCACGCCTGTGCTATAACACAACCCCACCGCTCGCACCTGGCAAGTCTCCTGCTCCCGAGCCAGCACCGCCAGCAGCGCGCCCCGCTCCCCCGCCTCGCTGGGCGTGCCGCGCGCCTGCTCCCAGTGCGCCAGCGAGCAGCCTGCACAGGGCACGGATGTACATACGCAGTGCAGCAAGGCATGGGGCGCCTTTATCAGTCCAATCGGCCGTGGGGGGAGGGACAAGCGGGCACGTGCAACACTTGTGGGCGATTGTGGGAAAGAGTGCCCCAGCAGCCTGTGGCGTCTCCCAGTTTGCATCAAGCTCTCAACCAGATCCGCGGCTGCCCAACACATGACGTCAACCAGCAGCCAAACCCTGCCAGCCCCAGGTACTCCCCAAGCAGGCAGCCTCGCCCACAGCGGGCCCAGCGCCCACCGCATCACCAGCAGCCAGAAGCCAGCCAGCAGTCCTCACCCAGCAGCCAACGGTGGTAGAACCAGCCGCTCTGGTCTTCAGGTTCTGTGTAGAACGCCTGCTTGACCAGCTCATACTCAACATCCAAAGCATCCTTGGGCACGGCAGCAGCCGCTGAGCTGGCGCCACCTGGCGGCCTTGCCGGCGGTGGTCGCGCCGCCTGCTGCGCCTGCTGTGGCGGCGCAGCCGCTGCTGCATGCTCCGCCTGCTCCCCGCCCACTCCTTCTGCCTCCTCCGCAGCGCCGCCTCCTGCCGCCGCCACCGCCGCTGCTTCGTCCAGCCTGGCCGCCGCTACCAGGGCTGCAGACAACGCCTCGACCGCCGCCGCCGCCGCCTCGCCATCCGCAGCAGTGCGGGCCTCGTCGCCGCCGCCGCCGTGCAGCACGGGCAGCAGGGTGGTGCGGGAGTGCCAGGCGGAGTAGTTGCTAAAGTTCTGGTTGATCTTGTGCTCAGCATACTCCAGCTCCCGAGCCGCGGGGGTGCCCATCAACTGAAGGGGCGGGCAAGAGGGAGGGAGGATGCAGGGTGGAGAGGTTGAGGGTCCGAAAGGGAGAAGGGAGGGCGGCAGGGTGGCGCAGCACAGTGTTGGTTGACCTTGAGCTCTGCATACGACAGCTGCCGAACCACCAGGGTGCCCATCATCAGGACGGGAAGGGAGCAGCGTGGGAGGGCATTGGGGGCATGCACCAGGTGGGCTAGGTGGCAGAACACGCGCTTGTGTGAGTCGAGCAGACGGCGCGCGGCCGGGTGTGCACATACCGTCTCCTGCCCTCCTGCTTACACACACTGCCCTGCTGCCACCTCACCTGCACCACGAACCGGCGGTACCCCCAGCCATGGAAGTTGCGCTCGTCCGCCTCCAGCAGCTGGCCCACCTGCGGGGGAGGCCGAGGGGCGCGGTGGACCGTGCCAGGTCGGCAGGTCAGCGAGACAGCATGCCTGTGCATTGTACTGGTGCTGCGGGTGGTGAAGGGAGCAGTCCTGTGTTGGCAGGTCAGCACAGTTGGCAGGTCAGCACATGGGCAGGTATTGAGGGATTGAAGCCCAGCGGCGGGCCCACCTGCGGGGCAAAGAAGCTTTGCCATGTCACATTAGCAGCTATGCAACACATGGCAGGCAGACAGGCAGGCAGGGGGGAGTACTGACAAGATATGGTTCCGGCCCTCTTGCGCAGCTGGATATGTGCACAGTCTACCAATGGGGAATTAACTCACGCACTCACCAGCGCCAGCTCGTGCTCCAGCGAGCTGAAGCCCTTGGCCACGGCCCACTTGCGGTGGTGCCAGGTGGCATAGGACTTGGGGTTGGCACGCAGGGCGCGCTCCGTCAGCGCAAGCTCACCCGCCACCGCTGCCACCGCCCCCTCGCCGCCCGCCTCCAGCACCTGCGCATTAGGGCAGCATGTGTGTGCACGAAGGGCGTGCATCAGTTATTTGATGCTCGGCCAGCACCCGCTCACCCACCACTGCTGCCGCCGCCTGCTCGCCGCCTGCCTGCGGCACCTGCCTGTGCTTGGTAAGTGCGGTGCGGGCAGGGAGTGTGATGCAGCATGGGTGGTGCAGGGTGGCTCGCGCAGCGGAATGCATAGCATGCACATGTGGTTGCAGCATGCGTGTCGGACCCACCAGCCCCGCGTTCCCTCCTGCCTACAAACCTGCACTGCCTGTTCCCGCCACGCACCCCAGCGCGCTCACCGGGACCAGCGCCTCCCGCCGGTAGTTCCACACAGTGTAGACCTCTGGGTGCAGCTCCAACAACTTGGCTGCCAGCGCCAGAGACTCGACATCGTATCGCCGTGCTGCCCGCCGGCTCAAAACCTCCTCTGCCAGTTGGCCAAACAGCGCGGCCTGCGGGTGGGTAGTTCAACACCGGTCGGCAGCGGCAGGCAGGCAGGCAGGCGGTGGTGGCGAGCGGCGAGTGGCGGCAGGCGTGGGCACAGCTGAGGAGCCCCCGTAAGTGCGTGCCCACCTTCTTCTGTGCCGCCTTGACGCGCTCTGGGTCGGAGTGACCCGCCTTCTGCCGTGGGCGGCCGTGCATCTTTGCAGAGTGATCGCGCGCTCAATACCCTGTTTACTGAGCGGTTACGGTGCAGCAATTGATGTCGATCGGCCGTGAAGACAACAGGCAATGAGGAGGCAAAGCAGTGGAGCCGAAAACCTTGACACAGCTGGCGCCAGCGAGAGTGAATGCTGCTGGCCTCCTGTCCGGTTGATCTTGCCGACTTGCAGCCATCGACAGCTCCACAGCCTCAGCTGCCCCACCCCACAACCCCGTCGGCAGCCTCCGGAGCACGGCAGCGTTTGGCAGCAGACGGGAGCGGGCGGCTCGGTGCCTGGTGGCGGCATGTCGGGACCCGTGCTTGGCGGAGGTGCGCAGTGACCGCCCACCGGGCGCCATCGCCGGGCCCAGAGACGGGATGGCAGCCGCCGCTGCCGCTGCCGCCAGGCCGGCTGACAGTGCAGCGCCTTGCCCAGCTGTGCTGGCGCCCTGCTCCCTGTGATGCAGATGAGGTGAATGCGGTGGTGCTGGACCTGGGGACATATCAGGTCAAGGCGGGCTATGCAGGAGAGGACACGCCAAAATACGTCTTCCCTTCGGTGCGCTGGTGCCGGCGGCTGGCGGTGGCAGCGGGGGAGTCACTGGTGGTGGCAGGGAGAGCTGCCTTTTGTGTTTTTTTGTACAAATGGCGGCAGTGGCAGTGCTGATGGCAGCGCATGTGTGGCGGCACATGTTGGCTTTGGCCGTGCTGGTGTAGCAGCAGTGGCAGGGCGGCAGCGGCAGCGCAGCTGTTGCTCAGGCAGCCATGGATGGAGCAATTGGGCACCAGGCATTCCTGCGCATGCAGCTCATTCCAACCGAATGCAGCCGGCATTGGGCCGGCAGGCTGGCTGATGGCAGGTGCTGCGCAGCACATGCTGAGCAGCCCCCGCTGAGCCGCTGCTGCCGCCCGTCTTGTATGTGCCGCTGCCGCTGCAGGCGGTGGGCGCAGTGGGAGGCGGCGGGCCAGATGGCATGGATGTTGATGGAGGGGCGGCTGCCAAGCGCACGCTGTATGTAGGCACACACGCTCTGAGCCACCGGAGAGACGGCATGGAGGTGAGGCGCTGGCTGGCTGGCTGGCTAAGTGGCTGGCTGGCTGCCTTGGGGAGGGCCTGCCTGCCTGCCTGCCAGGCTTGGGGGGGCTGCCTGCCTGCCTGGCTTGGTGAGGCCTGCTGGAGCGGTGCAGTGCAGGGGCCGCGCAGGCAGGGCAGGGCATGCACGGCGGGGTGCAGCTGCCTGCCTGCTGCATGGCTCTGCCACCCGATGCCGGCCTTCTTGCCTGTGTGCCTTTGCTGTGCTTGCCTGCAGACTGTGCCGTCCCAGAGGAGATCAGCACTGATTCCTTGCCGCTGCCTTCTGTGTCCTTCTTGCACTCCCGCCCCGCAGATTGTGTCCCCCTTCCAGGACGGCATCATCAGCGATTGGGAGGCGGCAGAGGGGCTGCTGGAGCACGCACTCAAGTGAGCCCGCAGCCGCCTCTCAGGGGGGCCTCCCTTGCACCTGCCTGCACACCTGTCTGGCATCTCTGTGGTCCGCTCTGGTGGCCCGGCTGGGTGATAGCACCTAACCTGGGCCGCCTGTTGTGGCCCGCAGCCGCCTCTCTGGATGTCTGTTGAGCCTGCATTTCCACTCCCACCCACCTTCTCACCCCCTCTTTCGCCCCACCACCCGCTGCGGCCACCTTTCCAGCCCCGTCTGACCCGCCCTCCACAGGCAGCAGATGCCGCCAGCCATCCAGTCGCGCTGGCAAAGCCGTCTCTCCACACAGCTTGTAAACGAGCAAACCACTTCTTCTTGCTTGTTGTGTCTTCCGCAGGCAGCAGATGCGGCTGGACACGGGGAGCCACCCGGTGATGCTGGCAGAGCCGTCGTTCAACAGCAAGGAGGCGCGGGAGAAGGCTGTGGAGCTGCTGTTTGAGAAGTACGATGCGCCAGGTCAGCACTGCACTGCCTCCTCCTGGCGCCTGCTTCAAGTGGGGTCTCTATTTTCTTGCTGCTGTCTGAGAGAAACGCTGCGCAGAGGCCAGCAGGGGTGCTGACACAGTGTGGGTTTTTTGGGGGACGTGGCACCAGTGGGGGCAGGGGCGCGCCGGCATTTGAGCAGGGCGGTGCAGGAAGTGCGGGCGAAGTTTGCACTGGTGCTGCAGTCAGTGTGACCCCCGGCATTGGTCAGGGCAGCATGCTGCAGTCGGCGTGCGTTGTCCTCTTGTCTTGGCCCTCCCCTGGCTGCAGCCAAGTGTGCTGGCCAGAACCGCTGTGCTGAGCTCCTTGCCAACCTGTCACTTGTGTCAACCGTTGCAAGCTGTCTCTCGTTTCATTTCTCCTTGCTCTCATCTCCGTGTGTCTGCCCCACCCCACCACCTGCAGCCGTCTTCATGGCCAAGAACGCCGTGCTGAGCTCCTTTGCCAGCGGGCGGCAGACGAGCCTGGTGGTGGACGCGGGGCACGAGCGCACCGTGTGTGAGTGGGGGAGCAGGCTGCGGGATGCACGCTTGCATACTGGGTGGGTGGGTGGGTGGATGAACGTGGGGCACCGACGCACAGAGGGTGAGTGGGGCTGGCGGGGTTTGGGGCACTGTAGGGGAGTGGGCACCCCTCGTGCACAGCCCACATGCTGTGGTTCTGCCTTCAGCAGCAACTCTCTGCTGCCGCACCTGCCTCAACGTTCCTACTGCACCCCATCTCTGCTGCACCTGCTCTGGCTCTGGCTGCCATTATCGTTACAGCAATTTTCTACGTGTAGTTTTTTTTTCTACGTGTTTTTTTTTTTTCTACGCCAGGTGGCACAAGCTACCACTCCGGGCAAGCACTCTCTGCTCTCAAAAGTCAACACGCCGCAAGGGGGGCGGGCGGGAAAAACAGTAGTAGCGTCAGAAGTGTGCCCAGGCAGTGCGCCCAGCCAGCTGCGCACCAGAGGCCGCCGCTTGGGGGGGCAGGCAAGCGGCCCCATCGCCAGAAGCTGCTCTTTCATCCAAGTGCCTCAGTTCCAGCCTAAGCTGCTAAGCTCTGCAAGCAAACGCTCGTAAAGCGTAGCAGCCAGGAGCCTAAGCGCGCTTAGATGAGCAGCTTCTCGATGGCCAGCTTCAGCTGCTGGATCTGGTTCTTCAGCTGGCTGCCCTCGTTGGTGGTGATGGAGCACGCAATCACGGGGCGGGTGACGCCGCAGGCGCGGCCCAGAGCCGCCTTGGACGGGACAAACACGTAGGGCACGTTCTGCGGTGGGGGAGGGGGAGGGAGGGAGAGCGACGGGTGACGCAAGTGTTAGTGAAGCGGTGATTTTTTCGTTGCGAGTCAAATATCCCCGCCGGTCAAAGTGCGTCGTGAGCCCCGGGCTACAAGCTGCCCCTGGGGTGACCTCCGCTGCTGGTCGCTACAGGGTTCGGTTTGTGGTCGACGCTCTCGAGCAGCAAACCCTGCTCCTGCCGCCGTCCCCCGCATGCACCGACGGCGGCGGCGGCAGGCGCCTGCCGCCGCTTCCGGCGGCGGCGGCGGCGGGGCACACCTTGTCCTCCGCCAGCAGGGGCAGGTGCAGCAGAATCTCAATGGGCTCCGTGTCGGCCGCCATGACCACCACCTCGCTGATACCGCGGTTGAGGGTCTTGGTGGCTGCAGCGGGGCAAGCGGGAGGCATGCAAGCGTGTCGGTCGGCTGTCCAGGGGCACCACAGGCTCTCTGATAGCAGGGCGGGCTGCTGCGGCGGTATGCATGCAGCCTCCGGCGCACCCTCGTTGGCGCCCTTCTTCAGCTGCTTGTAGTTGGTCGCCTGCTGGACGATGTCCATGATAGTGTTGGTGAGCTGCAGCAGGGAGGGCGAGGGGAGGGTCAGGAGGGCCCGCGGGAGCGTGCGAGCCGGCCGCCGGCAGGCCCGAGATGATGCCCACCTGCGCATCCGCCAGAGGGTAGGCCTTGGGGTTCACAGCCATTGTGAAGAGCTGATCACTACCCAGTCAAATTCACGAGGAAGTCGGGAGGGGGGAGCGGAGGGGAGAGTGGTGAGAATGCCGGCGCCGCCGGCGCCCAAGAGGGGCCCCGCCTGCAGCGCGCGAGGCGTGGCTTAGGAAAGGAGGAATATGCATGCATTTTAAGAAGGACAAGGCTGCATGCATGCACGTATGCCGGACACATATAGGAGACGACAAAGCAAAAGGCTGCATGCATGCAAGCCTGGCATGCGGCACACCGCCCGGCGGTCTCAACACGCACAGGGCAACCCACTCAAGGGAAACTGCATGGCCAGTGCTCGTCTGCAGGCCCACCTTTTGAGTGCACAGAGGGATGGCCGGCGCCTCAGCTCTGGTGGCCACTTGCGTGCCGCTGCCAGACACGCACAGCTGCGCCGTTGACGCTCCTTTGCCCCACCTCCCATCCTCCTGCTAACCCTCGCTCTCCCTGCCCTGCCGCCTGCCATCGCGTGCCGCCCTCTCCCCCACGCCAAAGCAACCCCATGTTCCCCTCCAACCCCCTCCCACCCCGCCCCCGCGCTGCAGTGGCTGCTGTGCACGACGGATTTGTGCTGCAGAAGTCGGTGGTCTCCACTCCGCTGGCGGGGCGGCTGCTGTCCCAGTGCATGGTTGCCGCCATGGACGCCAAGGGGGCGCAGATACGGCCGCGCTACGAGTTCACACGGAAAGAGGGGCATGGCGGGAAGCTGGAGGTGAGACACGAGGGGCGGTTGAAAGAGGGGCAGTGGGGCAAGGAAGGAGGCATGGCCGCGCTGCGCCTGGCTCCTTGCATGTCAGCATACACTCGCTCTCAGGTGTGCCCCCCTGCCTGCCATACAACCCTACTGGCCCGCCCTGCTCCTGTCCCACCCCGTCCCCAGCACTGCAGCCAGCTACCGCCAGCTCTCCAGCTTACTGGCCTTCCTTCTCACTGTCCTCTTCTCCGACCCCCGATGGAGGCGCCTGTCGATGCCCCCTCACCCAGCCAGCTACCGCCACCTCTTCGCCTTACCCTCCTTTGTTTCGCTCCCCTCCCCCCTTCCGCCCCCCTAGGTGGTGCCCGTCGACGCGCCCGGCACCACGACCAGCTACCGGCAGTGGTGCGTGGAGGCGATTGCGGGCGACATGAAGGACAGCATCTGCCGCGTGAGCGACAACGTGTTTGACCCGGAGGAAAACGCCAACATACCCACCGTGGTGTACGAGCTGCCCGACGGACAGGTGAGGTGGGGAATGTGTTGGTGGCGAGAAAAGGTTGGCAGGCACAGGGAAGGGGGTGAACAGTTGGACTGCAACTTGCCGTTGCAGGTGGCAGGAGGGTTGGGGTGGGCAGGTGGGCGGCTGCAGCAAAAACAACAGGCTGGCAGGCACAGGGGTTGGGGTGCACTGATGGGCTGCGGTAGCAGGTAGCGAGAGGGATGGGGTGGGCAGGTGGGCTGCAGCAACAACAGGTTTATCAAGGGCTGGGATGGTAGGGGCTGGGCGAGCAACGCCGTGGTTCGTGCTCCGGAAGAGAGCACACACACCCGTGTGTGTCCTGGTTGCGCACGCTTGCAAGTGCACGAGGCACAGTGACTGATTCGGAAGAGAGCGGACGCGCCCTTGACTGTCCTGGCCCCACATGTGTGTGTGCGCTTGTGTGCGTGTGTGTGTGTGACCTTGCAGGAGATTGCTGTGGGCACGGACCGCTTTGCCATCCCCGAGGTGCTCTTCAACCCGCCCCTGCTGGCCGGCTACCCGGCAGCTGCCGGGCAGCTCAAGGCGGGCGGGGGCGCCAGCCTGGAGAGCCTGCAGGGGCTGCACCACCTGGCCAACGAGTGCATCAACAAGTGAGGAGGCGGGGGGGTGGGGGGGTAGATCAGTGCATCTGCTTGTATATGTAGCGCAGCGGAGCGGGAGAGAGAAGTGCATTGGATAAGTGAGAGCATCAACCAGTGAGGAGGGTAGCTGAGTGTTTGCATGCTTCTGGCTGGGAAGGGAGGGGGGGGGGAGGGGAGGAGAGAGCCTGCACGTGATGAGTGTGTGCATCAACAAGTGGGAGCCAGCGGGAGAGGGCGCGGGTGGGGAGGGGCGGGGCGGCCTGCGGGCGGGGCCTCTTATGCCGATGTTTGTGTGCCACACTGTCAATGGCACGTTGATCAAGCGACCTCTATGTGATAGCCTCTGTGTGATATCCTCTGTGTGTGATCCTCTGTGTGTGATCCTCTGTGTGATAACCTCTGCCTGCAGGTGCGACGTGGACATCCGCAAGGATCTGTACGCGGGTGTGGTGCTCACGGGTGGCACCGCCGGGTTTGCCACGCTGAGGGACCGCCTGGAGAAGGAGGTGGCTGACCTGGCGCCGCAGATGGCCAAGGTCAAGGTGAGAAGGCACCGTTGAGGCAAGGGTGTGGGAGTGGAGGGCAGTGGGGGAAGTTGAGGTGCCACACTAATTGGACGCTGCTGGACAAGGAGGTTGTTGACTGGGCGCCCCCACATGGCCAAGGTCAGAGGTGAGGGGCACAGTTCAGTATTCAGGTGGCATTTGGGGTGTGTGACGTGGCACGGAAAGGGCAACGCGGTGGGAGCAGGAGGTGGGCGACCTGGCGCCGCAGATGGCCAAGGTCAAGGTGGGTGCCTGGTCAAAGTGGAGGGGAGGGTGTGTGGGTGGACGGCAGTGGGGGAGGCGAGGGGCCACGCTAAGGGGCTGCGGGTGGAGCGGGAGGTGGGCTGACCTGGCGCCCCAGGTGCTTAACTAAGGTCCAGGTCAGAAGGCAATGTCGTGGAAAGGGTGTGAGGGTGGAGGGCAGTGCGGGAGGTGAGGTGCCACGCTAAGGGGCCCCCGCTGGCGCAAGATCAGGTCGCCCCGCATGGCCAAGATCAGAGTGAGAACATAGTGTGACACCTCTACTCTCCTGCCTCCACCCTGCTCCCCTCACAAGCACACCACCTCACTCACCTGCCCCTTCCTCCCCCCCACCACACACACGATGCGCAGGTGGTGTGCCCCGCCACGGTGGAGTGCGCCTCCCCTGTCAACACACCTGCCACTCACCTGCCCCCACCCTGCTCTGCCCCCCACCCACTCACACACGCTGCGCAGGTGGTGTGCCCCGCCAACGCGGTGGAGCGTCGTTACAGCGTGTGGATTGGCGGCTCCATCCTGGCCAGCCTGGGCACCTTCCAGCAGATGTGGCAGTCCAAGGCGGAGTACAAGGAGTATGGGGCGGGGCTCATCCACAAGAAGGCGCCCTGAGGTCAGCGGGCCTTTGCTCGTGTGCAAGAGAGGGAGGCAGCCGGAAAGCGGGCGTCAGAGCACGTGTTGTCTTGCGCTGGCTGTGCTGTCCTGATGATTGGAGCGCAGTTTGCAACAACAAGTCGGCCCACAAGGTAGTAGGCAGATGCACAAGGAGTATGGGGCGGGCCTCATCCACACGAAGGCGCCCTGAGGGCGGCGAGCCTTGGTGTGCCGACCTGCCTCTTGTGCAACCGGCTTGGTGCTGCGCTGCTGGTCTGGCTATGCATCTCTTCGTTGCAAGCAAATCTGCAACCCAACAGGCAGCGCACAATGAGCACTTAGGGAGACGTACGGAGTACGATGCAGGTCTTAATCCACACAAGGCGCCTTGAACCGGTGACCCCCAGAGAGGCGGGTTCAGGGACAGTCACAGAATGTGAATCACTCGATGCTGGGCAGTAGATTTACAGGGGGGGCGTAGGCAGAGGTACAGGGGGCAGTCAGATCACATGTGGGGTGATGAGGAACCGAAAGCAGCTGGGGGGCAAGCCCAGGGCAAGCAAGCACAGTCGAGGCTGCAAAGCAGGCCCCTACTGCAAGCAGGCAAGCGCCTCCCTGCCCTCAATCGTCACCCATCTCTGCTGCTGCCGCCGCCCGCGCCTTCCGCCGCTTTTTCTTTTCCCGCCGCAGTGTGGCCGCATCCTTGGTGGGCCCGGCAGGCGCCTTGGCCGGCGCAGCAGGCAGCGTGGCCGCCAGGTGGCTGGTGATCGCCGCCAGCGGGTTTGCCACAAACTGTGGGTGCGCCAGCACCTGCTGCAGCCGCTCCGTCTCCACCTCCGCCACCCGCTCCCGCCCGCGCTGCGTGCCCACGCTGGCACCAAACTGCCGCCGCTGCCCCGCGCCGCCTGCCGCCTCCATCACCCCTGCCGCCTCATTTAGAGAGGCAGTGAGGCTGGCAAGGTCAGTGAGGGCCAGTGAGGGCTGCCGCTTCTTCTTCTTCTGCAGAGGGGAGTGGGAGGCGGGGTGCGGACGGAGGCAGGGGGTGGGGGCACAGAAGAGTGAGTGGGGAGGGAGGAGCGGCTGAGGCAGTTTGACAGCCGGGGCCTGCATTGAGTGTGGGGAGGGGGATGCAGCAGCATAGCAGCAGCATAGCAGCAGCAGCAGCAGCAGCAGCAGCAGCAGCAGCATGAGGACAGCATTAAGGGCCGCCATTGCTGAGGTTTGATGCAGCGTGGTGCCCAGAACATGGGCGGCCTGAGCGTTGGGAACACAAGCGGCCAGCAGGGGCAGCAAACGACGCACCTTGGCTACCCCGCCCTTGCTGGCTGTGAGCTTGGTGGCCGCCACCCCTGCAGTTAGGCAATGCAGCGGCAGGAAACACATGCATGTGGGCAGGATGGAGGACGCTCTCGACTGGGGGCAGGGCGGCAGGCGGCCCAGGCAGCAGGCAGGGCAGGCACCCAGCAGGCACAAGTCAAGCAGGCGGGACGCCCTAGCAGGCGCATGCCACCCAGACAGCAGGCAACGCGTCAGCACGAGATGCAAGGATCTGGATGGCAGCAGCTACTCCGCACGTTCTAGGAACTTCACTTTACGCGTGAGCTTGCGCTGGATGTGCTGCGGTGGCGCCGGGCCGCTGCGCTCCTCTGCTGCTGCCGCTGCTGGCGCCGCCTTTTCGCCCTGCAGCATGGGGCGGCGTGCATCAGGGCAGCACAAACAGGCCAATGCTGTTCGGCAAGAGAGAATAAACCGCCTGGCTAGCTGGCTCATGTGCTGCTGCCGTGTGCGGCAGGTAGCGTGGCAGCGCAGAACGGCAGCTGCCGCCGCCGCCGCCGCCGCCGCCACCTTGCTCGCATGGTGCATGCGGTGCACGCATGTAAGTCTCAAGTTTTCATCGATACCCTGGTTTCGCGCGGCGTACCTCCAGCAGCTTCCTAGCCTTCTTTGCCGCAAGTTTTGCCCGCTTCACCATGACTGCAACTCCGGAGTAGCCTGGGGGTGCAGTTCTTGCAGCTTGACACTTTAGAATAGCGACGAGGAATGCGGCACCAGGCTTGCGGGGGCTTACACCGCAACAGACGCAACGCCATGAACCGACAGCGTGGCGCGCAGGACGGGGCGCTGGGCGCCTCTTGCTCTCTATGCCATAAGCCACGCTCCGAGCCGCGCCTCAACCCACAGCCAAGCGTTTTAACTGAGTCTGCACCGCAAGGAGCTGCGAGACAGTGCGGAGCCCGCCAATCTTTGCGCCCACATCCCTTTGGGCCAAACTCAAAACGCCTCTAGTCGGCAGCCCCATCAGGTGAGCATTGCTACCGAGTGGTATGTGAGCGTGTTTTAAACGCCGTGGTGGGCCGGTCAGCGCTGGGCCTGTCGGACTGGCGATGGCGATGCGAGGGTCCCGGCCTCCCACCCCCCTTTCAAGAGGTGATACCGGCGTCCTGAAAAGCTTTTGCGCGATGTGAGGTTCCTTGCGCACGGCCGGGAGTAGTGGATCCTTAGATTGCGATGGCCCCTAGACGCGGTTTCTCTCTCTGTCTCTTGGCACTTGCCAGGCCGCCTGATGTTGCGTTTTTGGGTGTCGCAAGGAAGCATGCAGGGCGGTACCTAGACCCTGCGGAGGCCTGTCAGGGTTGACGCTGCATGTGGGACATTGCATGCCTGCGGCGGCGGCAAAGTGGGGCGACGAGACATGGCTGCAAACCATAGCTTGCATGATGCCTCGTGGCCTGGCATCCACCACCAGATTGTCTGGATTCTCCCTGCGATGCAGCAGATTGGAGCGGCACGGAGGCATTTCCGGGGCGGCAGTGGGAGCGGCAGCGCGGCGTCACCCGCAGCGCCGGCAGCGACGCTAACAGCCACGGCTGCAGTTGGCACGTGCACGAACAGCCAGCCCCGATGGCAACACTAGTGATGCGGGCCCCACTACGGTGGGCCGCCCTGCTGGCACTCGCAGCTCTCTTGCTAGCTACGGGAGTGCACGCGGGCAGCACCCAGCCGATCAGCCTTGGCAAGCGGCGTGGCCTGAATGAGGCAGCGGCGGCGGCGGCGGCCCCGGCGCCAGCACCCAAAGCGGTGAGTGAGGCCCAGCTGTCGGGTGTGCACCTGACATCCACCCCCGTCATGTCACCTTCACCTGCGTCTCTCGCTGCTTCGTCCGTCCCAGGCCCAACATGCACTGCACGCTGCCAGTGCGGCGGCACCACATGCTCGCTTCCCTGCCTGGCCGTCACTGCTGCTGCGTGCTGTCCGTGCCGTGATGCAATGCTGCATCCGCATCAGTGTGCTCGCTTGCCCACGCGGGGCAACGGTCTGCTTGCGTTTGTGCTGCTTTGCCGCTGCACCCACCCAGCGCGCTACCCCTCCCACCCTTGGCCCCAGCGATGACACCCTGCCTTCTCGCCTCCCCACCTCCCCGTGCACCTGCCCGCTTGCTTACCCACGCTCGCCCTCACAACCCATCCCTTTGTTCGAACTCTCTTTCCAACCGCAGGAGTACGCCACCGACCGCGTGATTGTGTCGTTCCACACCAACGTTGTGTCGGCAATGGCGGCGGAGCAAGAGGGGCTGGAGTTTCAGAAGCCTGCCGGCCTGCAGGTGGGCACCACATCATATGAGAGCGGCACACTGCTTTGCAGGGGGCTCAGCAGTTTGCAGGAAATCAGCCCAGCCTGCAGGCCTGTGCGTATGGGCGACACGTAGGGGCTTGAGGGAAGCCGTCTGCTGCGCTGCTACTGCTTGGGTCAGCCACTCAACACTCCACTGGCGAGCGGCGCAGCCTCACTCACTTGCCAGGCACCACTGTGCATCACCAGCCGATGTCCCCGAACCCTAATCCTCGACATCCAGCACATGTATCCACCTGTCTCTGCTTCCTCTCTCCCTCCTGCAGGGCGCCATTGTGTACACGATCACCGACGGCTCGGATGTGGAGACCAAGATTGAGCAGCTGCAGCACCACCCAGGTGCGTTGCCTCTTGGGAGGCCGCATGCATTTGCATAAGGGTTCACACACTCTGCGGTACTACACGCACCGGGGGTACAGACAGTCCATGAATCGGGGGCGGTTACCTCTTGCCCCACACAAGAACAGCAGCTCCGCCCCCTGCCCCGTCCTGTTGATGGCGTACCCTGCCGCATCTGAATGGCTGCACAAAGCCCTCCACCTTCTCCCCCCACCCCGCCCCACCTAACGCCACCTCAACTTTGTGCGTCTCCTTTCCTCTCTCTCTGCAGCCGTGGCGCTGGTCGAGCCGGACTACAAGGTGAATGTGTCTTGGAAGCCGGACGACGCCAACTATGCGATGCAGTGGCACCACCCCGTGATCAGCAGCGAGCGGGCCTGGGACATGAGCACTGGGAGCAGCACGGTCAAGGCAAGTGGTGACAGGGCAGAGGGGGCGGGGCTACAGTACTGGGCAGCTGGCTGGAGGAAGTGTGTGTGTGTGGGACATGAGCACGGGGAAGACAACTGTTGCACTGTGAAGGAGGAGGTGTTACACTGTGAAGGAGGAGGCAAGGGGGCACGGCGGGCCGGCAGCAGTGGAGCAGGTGCGCCCTCAAAACAGCTGCCCTCCTGGGGCCAAAGCCTGCAAGAGTAAGGAGCAGTAGGGGCCAGCACCTGCCCACACAAGGACCAAGAAGTCATGCCCCCAGCTGCCGCCGTCACGAAAGAAAGAAAGAATACGCCCTTAGGCGTGGATTCAGGAAGCCGGCTGGGGGTAGGGCCCGAAGGCCATGCCCGCCGGTTACCATTACCGCCGTCACGTCTCACCTTCCCACCGTCCCGCCGCCTTCCTCCTGGTAACCAACTGCAGGTGTGCCACGTGGACAGCGGCGTGCGTGTGGACCATCCTGACCTGGCGCCCAACGTGCTCAAGGGCTGGAACTTTGTGCCGCCCTCCATGGTAGGCTGGTGGGTGGCATGGTTGGCTCATTTGTTCAGGGGGTGGGCTGGTGGGAGTGATTTCTTGGGGGGCAGGGCACCCTGGAGGGCACTTGCCTGACTGCCAGGGAGCAGCGCTCTGTGGAGAACCCAGACGTGTGTATCCAGCCCCAGCCGCCCACTCGCTACTGTCACACTCAACCATGTTGTATCGCCGTGGTTTGTGTACTGTGCACCCATGCAGACCCAGGGCGAGACGGTCACGGCCGGCACCCCAGATTACTTCAATTACAACGACACCTACGGCCACGGCACACACACGGCAGGCATCATCGGAGCGGTGGGCAACAACCGTCAGGTGGGGGGCGCTCTTCTTGTATGGAAGGTGGTCGGCTGTGAGAGGGCATGATTTAACAAAGCGGGTGATGTCAACAGCAGCCTGCCGCCTTGCACATGTGCGCTGCTCGCATGCCGCAGCAAATCAGCCTGCATGGTCTGGCTGCTTTCATCCAGCCCCACACTTTCCTGTCCACCCCATGAACCCCTTTGCCGCAGGGCGTGGCTGGCATCGCGTGGAATGTGAAGCTGCTTGTGTGCCGCTTCATCTGGAACGACGGCACGGGTTACGTGAGCGACGCCATGAACTGCCTGAAGCTGTGCAAGCAGGAGGGGGCCCTCATCACCTCCAACTCTTGGGGCGGCATCGGCTACTCAAGTGAGTGCTTTGGCTGGAAAGCGATGGGTGCCTGGGGCGGGGTGGGTGGGTGGGTGGGTGGGTGGGTGGGTGCTGGGTGCGGTGTAGCAGCAGGCAAGTCAACCCTGTGCGGCTGGCCACTCTCACCCTCGCCCCGCATTCCCGGCACACCCTCGCTGCCCCCAGGCTTCCTCGAGCGCGAGATTGCCACCACCCAGGCCTCCGGCCAGCTGTTTGTCGTGGCCTCGGGCAACTCTGGAGTGGACCTGGACGCGGTCCCCCTGTACCCCGCCTCCTACAAGAGCGACAACATGATCTCCGTGGGCTCCTCCGGCCCACAAGACATCGCGTCCAAGTTCTCCAACGTCGGCAAGTGAGTGTGCACTGATGGACGAAATGGGAGGCGCATGTGCGTGGGGCAGGGGGCCACAGGCAAGGCGGTGGCACACGAACAGGGGCAAGCAAGGTGGGTCAGCCCTGGAGAGGTGTTGCACTTCACCTCTTGTGCCGGCATGTCCCGCCCATTCCTACCTCCCCATGCTCCGCCCAGAGGTGTGGGGCAGGGCTAAGGGCACGGCTGTGTCAATGAACAAGGGCAGGGTGTCGCAGTCTGGCGTGGCAATCGACACCACCTGCTGTGCCGGCACCTCCACCCCTCCACCCCTCCTCACCTCCCCACCCTCCCCCCACCCCCTCCTGCCACCCCGGCAGGGCCACAGTGCACATGCTGGCGCCTGGGGAAGCCATCTACTCCACCTCCTTTGACGGCACCTACACCCAGATGTGGGGCACCAGCATGGCGTGCCCGATGGTGGCCGGCACGGCAGCACTGCTCCAATCGGCGGCGATGAGGTGAGGGGCTGCACAAGGGCGGGGCGGGGCGGGGAGAGGCGAGGGATGTGAGGGACCGAGGCTGTGGCGGTGATTGGTGTGGAGGGGAGCCGCAGCAGCCCTGCAGCAGGCGAGGGACGGCGCCAGGCGGGCGGAGATGTGCAGTTGGGCGCGGTTAAGAGTGGGGCGGGTGAGGGCTGACCCCTGCCATGTGTGCAGCATACTTGTCGGCGGCGCTGGAAGCAGCAGGTCCCATGTTTGCAGCCTGCCTGCCCGCCCTGCTGTCTGCTCTTGGCCACAGCTCTCCTCAATTGCACGTGCCCGTCTGCCACGTCACCTGCCTGCCCCTCCTGCAGCCGGGGTGTAACGCTGACCTACGGGGAGATGAAGAGCCTCATCACCGGCAGCGTGGACAAGGTCACAGGTGCCACGGAGAAGACGATCACTGGAGGTCGGCTCAACGTGGCCGCTGCCTTGGTGGCTCTGGACGCGCTGCTGACCTCTCGTGGCGTCTCCAAGGCTGTTGTGCCGCAGCAGACGCTGTCGCCTCCGCCCCCGCCGCCCCCGCGCCCCGCGCCGCCGCGCCCCTCACCGCCGCCCCCCAGCCCTCGCCCGCCCACCGCTGCCTCTGGTGGCGTCACCATTGCCTCGCCGGTGTGCGGCACCACGCCGCTGCGGGGCCTCAACTCTGCCACCCAGAGTTCCACAAATGGATTGTACAAGGGCAACCTGGCGATTGATGGGGAGTGCCGCAGGCGCCGCCTGTCCCTGGGATCCTGCTCGCAAACAAGTGAGTGGTGGAGGGGTGGAGAGTGCACAGGCATGGCTTGAGTTGAAAATTGTGGTGGTGTTGGCTGGGCTTGGGGTTACAGGTAGGCAGGCAGGCAGGCGGTTGCAACAGCCACTCCATATCCCTCGGGGGTGCCTGCTGGCCTCCCGCCGCACACCCCGCTCTCGGCAGCACACCCCAACCCCAGCCCCCTTGCCCTCCCGAATCCCAGCCGCCCCCCTAACCTGCACCTTCCCCACCCTTCCACCCGCAGAGAACCAGCCCAATGCGTGGTGGGCTGTCAAGCTTCCCGCCCCCAGGCCCGTGCTGGGAGTCGCCATCCAAACCGCCGCAGATTGCAACTGCATATCCGACTTGCGCAATGCACGCATCCTGGTGGGCAGCTCGCCTTGGACCTCCCACCTCTCCGCCTCCAACTTCACGCTGTGTGCCAACGTCACGGGCATCGTGCGCGGGCAGCGCCGGCTGTTCGACTGCGTGCGGAGCGGCGCAAGAGGGGCTCCGCCCACGGGGCAGTACGTCGCCATCTGGCGCCCGGGGCCGGTGAGGCGCACGCTGACGCTGTGCGAGGTCGATGTCGTGCTGGGCGCAACGCCGCTCCGTGCAATGGCCACAGGAGCGGGGCGCAGGCGGGCGATGCAGCGGCGGCTACAGGCGGCCGCGGCAGCAGCCGGCAGGGGTATGAAAGCGCAGCCTGGCAGCCGGCAATGGCCACAGTAGCGCAGGTGGTAGAACCGCCCGCCACCTAGCTCGGCAGCCAGAGCGGATGGTGAGGGCACAACCTGCCGCAACGTATCATGACGCCACGCCGACCGACCAAACTTCTCCCCCTCCACGCCCCCTTCTTTGCACGTTTGCACATTCTTTCATTTCTGCCCCGCCGCAACTCTCCTATTCGCAGCTCCTCTCGCCCCTCCTCTCCTCTATTCAATTGAAGCATCCCTGTGCCCCCTCCCTGTGCCCCCAAGGCACCCTGCACCTGCCCCAGCCCCTCTTCCCTACTTAGCCTGTGTTGTGCTGCGCCCAAGCACCGTCCCCCGGGTGGCATGTGCACCGCTGCGGCCCATTGCCCACCGCTCTGCTGAGCGCCCCAGCACTGCACCCATGCACACCCGACCTCACGCAGCCCAAGCCTGGACGCCACCATGCCCCACCATGCCCTACCATGCCCCACCATGCACCTGTCCATGTCCCTTCCTGCTTTCCTCTTCCCTGGCGGGGGCCCCAGCCCTCTTCCATCTCTCTCCCTCTCTCGTGCCGACACAACCCTTGCCCCATACGTGCCATGTCCACTCATCACCCACAACCCCTGCCCTCTCCCAATCACTGACCTCACTGAAACGCCAGGCAGCCACGACCGTTCATGCTTGTAAGCAGTGCAACACCGCACAGGGCACCTCACAGATGGCCTGAAGGGAAGAGCACCGTGGTTGGGCTTGGCTGGTGTCTACTTTCAGCCTCAATGCCAGAAGATGGACAGGGGGATGCTGGTGGGCTGGTGGGTGGGCAATCAGGGCTTGGAACCAGGGCCCTGTGGCAACCTCCGATTCCGCATCGCGGCACACACAGGGACCATGGGACCAGCCGCCTATCTGCGGGCTGCCCTGTTTTGAAAAACTCTTGCAGCCAGCCATCTTGCCAGCCATGCTTATCATTACGAGGGCCTTCTACTGCCATTGCAGATTCCACCGACCATCCACAGCCCACTCACTGACCGGCCATGCCTTGCTCATGTTGGGGGTCTAATACACCCTCCAACGCCAGATGACCTTGACAGACTGTCAGTGAGGAAGCGGCATGCTCCCTACTCTTGCTTGTGTCCGGTCCCAGCTTGGCCCAGCGCACCTGATGGTGCGCATCGCCACATGGACGGGGCCAGGGTGGCGCCATTTGCCACAACCTTGAAGCATGGCCTGCAGACCTCACAGCCTCCACTCATCTAGTTCGAGACTCATCACATCGGTTTAAAGTGGATCAGAGCAGTGGACGCCGACGCGTACCAGGCATTTAGAACCATGGGCAAGCGCGAGCGCGAGATAGAGGCGCCTGCCGGCGTGCTAGAAGCGCTGGATGACCTCTCCTCCACTCTCGAGCGGACGGGCGACCTCAAGCTGCGGGTGAGCGAGAATATGAACCTTCGCCCGTGGCGCGTTGGGCTCAGCGCGCTGGGCTCGGCCTCTGCTTGTGAACCGTGCTTCCGCGTGCCATGTCACTGACATGCATGGCGGAACGCGCAGGTTTGGCCCGTACTAAGGTGCCAGTGCCGCTGCTGCTGCCGCCGCCGCCGCCGCCGCCGCTGGCAGTTCCGCTTGCCCACTCCCGCCTCTCACGCGCCCTATTGCCGGTGGGTGCTGTGGCACGTGCCCCCGTGCCTGCATTGCTGCACTGTCTGACTGCTCTTCCGTTCTCTGGCCCACCCTGCAGGCGTTGGACCGAGTCACCGCTTTGATCGACCCCAGCGACGATTCCTATTCGGTCAGCAAGGCCTTGGTGGCAGGGGACGCCTCCTTTTACATCTGTGAATTGCTGGCAGACCCGCTGGCCGCCCCCAAGGCAGCAGAGGCAGTGGCAGCCATCTGCCGCCACGCCGCGCCCAGCCTGGCGCGCCTGGCAACGGGACCGCTGGTGGGCCTTGACAATTCGGTGGAGCGAGTTAGCCTCAACCCCTGCCAGTCGGGTGAGCCTAGCCTTACACAAACATGTGCTGTGCCAGCATGGCTATACGGAGGTGCTGGCAGGCGGAGGGAGGGGAGGCGAGTGGGACGCGGGTGGGACGGATGGTGCGGGGCTGGAGGGGGCATCGGCGGGTGCAGCTGAGCTTGCAGGTGGTCCCCTCCCGCTCCAGGCCTGCCTCCCCGGCTCCCCCTCGCAGGCGCTCCTGGGCAAGTGCGGGCGGCGCCCGCTAGTACACGTGTGACAGTTTTAGCTGCTTTCTGAACCCCTGACCGCCTGCCATCCCTCGCGCCCACTTCCTGCCTCGTCTGTCACCCCCTCCCTGCCCGCCTGCTGCCCGCCTCAGACTTTGTGGACAGCGGGGCGGTGGCGGCGCTGGTGCCCATGCTGCTGTCTCGCCAGGATGCGGCTCGCGACGCAGCCGCCGAGGCTGTGGGAGCCCTGTGCAGTTTCCACCACGACGGGTGCGCTGGGTTACAGGCTTGTGCTGTGTTGTTGCACACAAGGATGAGTGCGCTGCCTGCGGCTGCTGTGGGCACATGCCCAGAGGGGCTGCCGCATGGCTCGCAGCCCTGGTGTCACAGCCATGCGCTGCCGCCCCTTAATGTCTTCTTTTCCCTTCCCCTGCAAGTGCAGCAAGCTGGCATACCTAGAGGCCCTCGTGCAGGCGCTGCAGCGCGGCCCGCAACCCGAGGTGGGGCGGCAGGGGTGCCGTCAGCAGGGCGGTGGGTGGGGCAACCATTCAAAGCCTCGGGGGCGTGACACCCTGCATGCGACGGAGCAATTTACGGCTCCGAGCCAGGCCCAGCCAGCGCTTCTTTTGGCATGTACTGTCCGCAGGCATGACCGCGTGCTGCATGTGCCCCCGGGGCATACGTGAATGTGTTCAGAGACTGCGTCCCTATGCAGGCGCTCTCGCAAGTGTACGAGCTGCTTGACGCTGCGGTGGATGGGATGGAATGCGGCAGCGAGGCAGCTGCCCAGCAGCTGGACCTGCTGCTGCCCACGCTGCTGGCCGAGCTGCGCAGTACCAAGCGCCCCAGCAGCCTGCCAGCCCTGTCCCTGCTGGCGACGCTCTGTGAGAAGCAGGCAGCGGTGGCGGCGGAGCTGCGCCAGGGTGGCGCGGTCGGCCTGGTGGCACAACACCTGCTGCACGGTGGGTGTCCGGGTGGCTGTTTGGGTGTGCGGTGCTGTGTTGACGTGGGGGCGGGGTGCCGTGCGGTGCTGTGCTGAGGTGGGGGTGAAGGTGTGTCAATCTGCGGGGCACCAGTGCCGGTCACTGCTGCCCGTGCTGCTGCTGGGGATGTAGCTGCCGCTGTGGCTGCCTCCGCAGCGGCTGCAGGTAGGTTCTGCGAAGCACAAGCCGCGCGCTGCCTGGTGACCCTTCGTTGGTGCTCCAGGGTTGCTGCACGTGCACTGCAGCCCCCACCCTCACTGCACTCCCCTCCCCGCCTACAACCCCACCCCTCCCTCATCACCCGCTGCTGCAGGGCCCCAGCCGACGCAGGACGTGGCGGCGCGCGCGCTGTGGTTGCTGTGCAAGGGCGACCGGCAGTGCCTGTCTGCGGAGGCAGGGCAGCTGGGGTGCGAGGCGCTGGCGCTGGCGCACGTGTTGGTCCAACTGCTGGAGGTGGCTGAGGTGCAGGAGGTGAGGAAGACAGGCGAGGGAGGGCTCTCTCTGGGACAAATGGGGGCAGCAACCGAGGAATTATGGCACTCAAAACAGAGCCCGCACAACATGCAGTCGCAATGTGCGCGGCAGAAGCTCTGCTCTTGCCCCTGCCTGCGGCACGGTTTTCTGCACTGCCCGCCCATCTCCAGGCGCCCCCCTGCCCAACCATCTCCACGCGCCCGCCTGCCTGACGCACTCCCGCTACCCTCTGGCACACTCCTGAGCCCTGAACTGAATCCCTGATTGCTCCCCCTGGCGCAGGCCCGCGCACGGGAGGAGGAGAGTGCCGGAGAAGAGGACGGCAACGGCGACGGTCTGGCAGGCTGCAGCGGCAGCCATGCGGCAGCGGCAGCGGGCGCGGCAGAGATTTGCCATGCAGAGGAGGCGTCCATGCTGCTCAAGGCTCTGGCGGCGCTGCATGCTGACGTGGACGCATTGGTTGATGAGAGGGAGGTACCCACAGTGCGCAGCGGCGCGCAGTGCTGCATTTCATAAGCGGTGGGCAGCTGTGGGCGCGACCACCCCCAGGGCGAGCACACGCGAGAGACAAGCTTCGCTTAGACTTACAAAGTGGACAGTCACGTTGCAGTGTACTTTAGAATGTTAAGTAGGCCAGTTTTTGAGGAGTTATGAAGCTAGCAGAGGCTGATGTAGCACACACGGCGTGCCGCGGCGAGCTCATGCTGCCTTCAACCCCGGGCACAACCCTACCGCCACCGGGGTGGCCCCGCCTCTCCTGCCCGCCCAGGGCCGCTGCGCTGGTGCCATTGGTCCTTTCAATATCGCAGGTCTTTGCATGTGGAGGGGCGCCGTTGCAGTGTCGCACATGGAGCTCCATGGAGCTGAGTATGACGGGAAGGACGGGCTGTCGACCGTCATTTGTCGTTTGTCAGGCCTCGCCGGTGCTGTTCTCGCAAGGCTTCGTCACCCAGACATCAAGAAGCATTTTTTCTCCGCAGCGGCGCCTTGCAAGCCCCCCATTTGCGCGGTCGGGGAGTATTTGCTTGCCTCGGTCGCCGCCTGGTGTCCCCGCACGGTGAGCAGCGTTACACAGCGGTGCAAAGTTCCGTAAGGCGGCGGGGTGCTCACAATCCCGCAGCCCTGCCTTGCCGTGGGTGCGGAGTCCGGTGGCCTCTCAGCGAAGCGGTCGCGCCCTTCAGGGGTTGCATTTCCCATGTACACTCATAAATTGTGTGCAGCTCGGACCAGGGGCGCTTCAGGCCTCCATCCTTCTAGTGCCAACCTCCGCGGCGTTTGCACTGCCCCGCCACCCTCAAGCGACCCATTCCCCGATTGAGGCCCGTCTCGTGGTGAATTGGCATCAGGCCGAAGCGGCGTGAGCAGGCCGCCGGCCACCAGCAGGAGCCCGCGAGGTGCGGTCGGTGCACGGCGGCCGACAGCGCGCGCCGGCAGGCTGCCCAGGCCGAGCGGGCATAACTCCACCGCCGCCAGGCCAGTCAAAACTCGTAAGCTTCATGTGAGATCCACCTGCACTGTTACGGGAGTTTTGGTCAGCTGCCCGCTGTCGACAGGTTGTTGACAGGCCAGCTGCTTAGCCAGCTCCGCTGCCCTTCCGCCCGTCCCGCCGTCCCTGCAGCATATTGGCCACGCCATGATCACTCGGCGAGCATCTCGGGGGGCCAACGACCCTGCTCTGAAGCTCCTCAACGGCAACGTCCCAGAGTAGTAAGCATGCCGCACATGCCCTGCTTGCATTCCGCTGCGCCTGGTGTCGAGTCCGACGGTCTCCCCCACGCTCTGCTCGCACGGGGCGCCGCCCGCTGCCGGCGCGCAGCAGGGCATGCACCATTCGGATTTGAAGTGCAAACGAGTGATTGAATTGAGTAGCAGCAAAGGCCAAGACGTGGTGCTGGGTTCTGCTAACGTGACGCGGTGGCTCCCCCGGCCCTGCCTGCCACCCCTCCTGCGCGCAGCCTGGGCCCCCAGAGTGTGATGGGGCAAGGCCCGCCGCCGGAGGAGGACTCACTCCTGGCGCTGTGTGAGATCAGCCAGTGAGTCCCGTCCCACAAGCCCAGCACCTGCGCGTGCCTCTTCCGCATCGCCGCACTGGCACTGGCCTGGCCGCGGCTACAACCAGTGCGGGTTTCGCCAGTCACAGCAGGGTTTGCTGCTGGCCCACGGTCCCAATGCTCTGGCGGGATGTGCCTGTCCCATCAACCCCCTTCACTATGTGTGCGTTCGCCTCCCCGCCCGCCCGCCTCCCATTGGTGTGCAGAGTGGTGGAGCTTCTGGAGGTCTCATGGATGCCCCATCACACAGCACCGCCCCCCGAGGAGGACCCTCCGGCCGACCCAGAAGTTGCGGAGGCTCTGGTACAAATGCAAATTGGGCTGCAGGGGGCGCACAGGCACTCAAACAGCAACGCGTGGTCAGAGGCAGTGGCAGCAGCAGCAGCGGTGCTTGCGCGCGGCAGGCACCAGCTGGGCGGTGGCGTGGCCAACGGCGCGACCCACGTGCCGGGCCCGGGGGCGCCAGCTGTGCGCCGGCGGCCGGTGGGGCTGAGCAGGCCCGGCGGCCCAGCGGCAGCGCTGGATTATGCGTCGCAGAGCACAGGCGCTGCTGCGATGATGTACACGCAGTTTAGCAGCGCGGCAATGGCAGCGTTTGGGAACGTGCAGGAGCAGGGGGGCTGCTGGGAGGCGCGGGCCGCCGCGACATCTTGGTGCGTTGCCCAGCCCTTCCGCCGCTGCTGCCTGCTGCTGCCAGCTGCTGCCGCCTGCTGCTGCCGGCTGCTGCACACCCGCTGCCTTCTGCCGCTGCCTTCTGCCGCTGTAGCTGCATGCCTGCTGCACGACCGTCACTCTGCCCACCACTTCCCAACAGCCAATGATGTGCGTTGCATGACCTAGCACACCTCCCTCGCTGTGCCCCACCTCCAGTCCACTCAGTCTCTACTCCCCCTCCCACCCCACCCCACCCCCCGACGCCCTTGCCCCCCCGCAGTGGCGGCACCAGCAGCGGCAGCGGCGACAGCTCAAGAACAGCAGTCACGCTTGGCAGCGGCGGCCCCAGCTCAAGCAGCGCAACCAGCCCTCCTGCACCTGCAAGCCTGCTGGCGCCAGCCGTGCACCAGGAGCAGGAGCAGGCCCCGGATCAGGCCCCGCGCCTGCCGCTGCCGACTGTGGACACGCCCCAAATGTCTGAGCAGCTGCAGATGCTGCAGATTCTGCATGACCATGCCCTGGCGCATGTGCAGCCGCCCAGGCTGGAGCAGGCACCGCCGGCAGTGGCAATGGAGTGGCAGCTGGGGGCAGTGGCGCAGCAGGCAGCAGTGCCGGCGGTGGCGCCGCAGGCGCAGCTGCAGCAGCAGCAGCAGCAGCGGCGGCGGCGGGGTGGAAGCCCGGCGGCAGCGCCCGGCGACGGCGGTGGCAGTGAGGATGCCCCTTGCGCCGCCGGCAGCGATGATGGAGGTGACGGCGACAGCGACGGCGAGGGCGGGGGCAGCGCCGGCGGCCAGGACCAGGGCCGGGGCGGCTGCCGGAAGCGCAAAGCGGCGCCCCCGCGGTTCCGAGTCAAAGAGGTCACCCTGGAAATTTTGGAGCGTGAGGTGAGGCCCTCCCTTGTGCGAGGGCAATGGCGGTGTGGTGGCGGCCTCCTCACCCCCGCCGTGTGCAGGCATTGGTTTGGTGCATGTGGGCAGGGCCTGTGTGGGCGGGCCAGCCGGCGGGGAGCTCCCGCTCCTACATTGCACACACAGCCACCCCCCGCTGGTTGGTCCTTGGACTCTCGCCCTCAGGTGCAGCGCCCCCCAGCGTGCCTTATCGTCATCTTATAGCAGGCCCCCTCTCACAAGCTGCTGCTGCTGCTGCTTGCCGCGCTGCAGGGGTGCTTTGAGATGACGCAGGTGAACGCAGCCCGCCACCTGGGCTTTGGCAGCCCCACATCCATCAAGGCGGTGAGTGCTGAGCTGGCGCGCGCCTGCCGCCGACACGCTCCCAGGCTGCCCAGCCGTGTTAGCCTCGCATCATACCTCGCTCTTTGTGCGCTTGCCAGGTCATGAGGCGGCAGGGCGCAGACAAGGGGCTTTGACACACCTTCACGTATCTCTTTCTCACCCGCTTGCTGTGCGCCGTAAGCGCCCTTTGTGTGCTCAGAACCCTCATGAATGTGGCTGGGCAGCGACAAGTTTCCCTGCCATTTCGTCACCTATGTATCACTTTCCTTCACTACTCATCCCTCCATTGCATGTCCACACTGTGTGTGCTCCTCGCCTGCAGATCATGAAGCGGCTGGGCATGGACAAGTGGCCTTACCGCAAGAAGACGACGGTCAAGGGGATGCTGGCGGAGCTGGAGGTGAGGTACAGTGGGGCAACCAATGTGTAGTGCCACAACCCTGTGCTGTACTGCTGTTGCAGCGCATTTCGGTGTGTGCTGCACATGTGCGCACCGGAGCTGAAGTCGAGGTACAGCAGGGCAGCCGATGTGTACTGCTGCATCCCTGCGGTGTGCTGCTGTTGCATTTCAGTGTACTGCAGATGTGCACGCCAAGCCCGGCAGTGCTTTTGGGCACTCCTGCAAAAGCATGCCCCCTTGTCCTCACGCTGCACTCTCCACTGACCTCGTATGCCCCCCCTCGCTCCCCTCTCCCGCACCGCCGTGCCTCTGCCTGCTCAGGCCAACCTGCGCGCCTATGGCCACTCCAGCATTGATGCGCAGCTGGTGCTGCGGCACACGCGGCAGGCGTACTCTGACCTAGAGCTGTATGAGAAGTGCACAACCGGTGAGCCAAGCAGTGACCACATCAAAACGTGGAGACCAACGAATGTGCCTTGGGTGCTCAGGTTTGGGCGTCTGCATAGCATTCACCCACCCACCTGCCCACCCACCTGCCCGCCCATGCGCCTGCCTGCCTGCCCGCCTGCCTGGGGTGCCCACCTTGCCAACGAATCCACCCGCGCACCGTGCCTGCCTGCCTGCCCTGCCTGGGCTGCCCACAACCGTGCAGGCACGGCGCCGCCGCTGGCTGAGGAGCTGCGCGCGCTGCGTCAGAAGGTGTACAAGCTCAAGGACCAGAAGAAGCACGGCTGCTCGGGTGTGTGGTGTTGCATTCAGTGCTGGGGTGGTGTTGCATTGCCGGGGTGGGGTGGGGTGCGCAAAGGCGAGGAGCAGCAGGGCATTACACAGGTAGCAGGGAGGTTGGACCATCCTCATTGCCAGGTGTGGGAGGCTGCATGCTTACGTTGTCAACCCAGGCAGCTAGCCGGCGGGTCAAGGGGTGGAGGCAGCCCTGTGCAGGCCCGCCCCACTCACTCCCCTCCCGCAGCACAACGCTGCCAGCAACTGCGCCATGCTTGCGCCAACGCTCTGGACCCAGCCCTGCGTGGCTCGCCCCCCGCCCAAAAAAGCTGTGGCGTTGATCCCCCTTTGAAGCCAACCTGTCTTTGCATCGACCCCTGCCCGTCCTGCTGATTTCCCCCCCTCTCAATCCCACCCGTTGCCGTGCCGCAGACGAGAGCATGCAGCGGTGCGTGATGCAGCTGGTGGAGAAAATAATGGAGGATGCAGGCGCCGCTGCCCACACAGCCTGAGCCCGCTGGCACGCCTGAGCAGCCCTGTGCGTGCAGCACACACACCCACACATGCACCGTGCGCCTGAGCTCAGGCTAAAATTTGCGGCCCCCGTCGCCGGGCAGCCGTCAACCCGGGTGCACCCGTGGGCACAAACTGGCCTGCGCCGCTCGTCCGGCTGCGCCCAGTGGCTGCCGCTGCTGCCCTGTGTTCTGGGTGGGGCTGCCAACCCGTGGGCAGCCCGCCCGCGGCCTGGCAGCGCGCGCCTACCCACTGGCTTTCTTGATGCTCGGTGCGACGTATTTGCCGACTCTCGGGGGGATTGTACCGAGCTGAAGGGCCAGTGGCCTTGTTGGCCGGCAGACACGCCAGGCCAGCGGCGACACAGAGGCTGCCCATCTCCCGCCTGTGCACCGCCATGCCGCTGCTGTGTGAGTCTCCAAAACTTTCGTCGGTGCCTTCCCCAGGGCATGCCACCTAGATTCCTCCGGTTGCCGGCGAGGGCAGCCCCTCCGACCGCCCCCCCGCCCTCTGTTCATTGCCCTTTTCATCGCCTTGCCTCTCCTGCCAATGGTGCCCACGCCGCCTTTTGCCCGCACCGCGGTTTGATTCTGTATTTTTGCCCCGAGGAACAACCCGCGCCTTCGTTCCACGCTCCCCTTTCCCCCCAGCTCTTCTTTCCGCCTTGTTTTCATACATATTTATTTCCCCACTGATAGGTACTCCTGCCCCCCTCCCCTCTCACCCACCCCTGTAGAAAACGCCCGCCTGTCAGCCCTCTCCTCTCCAAACCGCCCCGTACCATACCGCCGCTGCTCACTGCAAGCCCTCTCTCTCGCGATCCGCCCCTTCTGAACCGCTGAAATATGCTGCCTGCACAGCCTCTCCCCCCTCCCTGTGTCTTCTTCCCCCTCTCATCACAGCGCTGGTCGAACAGACCCCTGCTTCATCTTACTAGGGGGTATGACCTACCTGCCCCCAAGCCGCGGCGTACGCACTGCCTGCTGCAGCCTGTGACTGTCCCGTGTTTCTTCCAACTAACATGATGCTGATGTAATGGCTATTACAGTAGTGCCTCAGGAGGGCGGGCATGAAGGTCACAGCAGAGCACCAGGCAGAGCCAGTGCGGCCTCCCGCCAACGCCCTGCTGGCGGCAAGGCCTTGCCAGTGTCCCTGGAAATCAGGGGGCTGCTGGCCCCCCGCGGAACACGCGAAGCGCTCGCTTCACAACTGCCTCTCGAGGCAGTATTTCGTGATCTGAAGCTCAAGCAGGAGCAGGGGCCTGGGAGATGGAGTGGCAGCAGGAGGTCGACGGCCCGGAGCGCGCACCGCCTCAGGAGGTCGACGGCCCTGCGCACGATCCGGCCGGGCTGGAGATGGTCGCAGCGGCGGAAAGGGCGCTGGCGGTGCCTGCCGCCGCTGCCGGCAACGCCGGCGGCCACGACCAGGGCGGCCGCCGCAACAGGAGGCGCCCGCGGTATAGGGTTGTTGACGTGACGATGGAGATTCTTCAGCGGGAGGTGAACTGATGGCGCCAATCGGGATCCGGCGTGTGTGTGTGTGTGCGTGTGCGCAGATGGCATGCTGGGGTGAGGGCATTTGCTCAAAAGAGCTGCAAGGTCTGAACCGACCACCGCAGGCCCCGCTTGGTGCCTTGCACCCGCGCACCCTGCTGCCCTTCCCACAATGGGCGCACTGTGCTGCTGCGCTGCAGGGGTGCTTTGAGATGAAGGTGATTGATGCGGCCCGCCGCCTGGGCTTTGGCAGCCCCACAGCTATCAAGGCGGTGAGCTCTGAGCTGGCGCTTGGTGGGAGGGCCGCTGCCCCTGCTGTGCAGCATCCATTCTAGGCGGGAGCTGTTGTGCTACTGCACAGCAGCATGCATTGAGCATCAAGTTTTCGTGCAAGGTGCTCTAGTGCACTGTCGGCCTTTCTCAGAACCTCGCATCCTTCTTACCACGCCTGTTTCTGTGCACACCCAAAGTTTATGTGCGCTTTGCACGGCCATGAGCTGCCCACCACCCTTCAACTCCCCTTTCCCATCCTCACACACCCTCACTGCCCTGCACATTCTGAAGCGGCTGGGCACGGGCATGTGGCCCAGCCATCCCCTCAGCTACCCATCACTTTCCTCGACCCATCCCTCACTTCCACACCCACCCTCTGCGGTGCTCATCACCACCTGCAGATCATGAAGCGGCTGGACATGGACAGGTGGCCCTACCCCAGGCGGCCCGCATTCATTCACCAGGCGAGGGGCAGGGAGGTGAGGGAGCAGGGGCAGGGCAGGGCTTGAGGGCGGGGCACGCGTGGGTGGGCATGGCTGCTTGTAGGGCTGGGGGGAAGCAATGTGTATTTGCTCCTTCCTTCACGCACCTCCCTGCACTCCTCTTGCCTCCTGCATCCTCCTCCTCCTGACCCCCGTCCACCTTGCCTGCTCTCCCCTACACTCCCCGCCCCTGGCGTCGCATGTGCAGCGCGTGCCCCCCGCGCCGCGCAAGCCGAGCACCGAGGATCACCCGAGCCGCGGCACTTTTGATGACTAAGCGCTGCCTGGCTGCGCCCATCGAGGCGCACAGCTGAAGTGGACCGACCGCCGGCACCGAGGCAGGTGCTACCTGCCGGTACCGGAACAGTCCGCCCAGGGGCATGCCTACCAGAGTGCCACCCAGCCTGCACTGCCCCCCCCCGATGGTGCCTCTTTGCGGGGCCAGGGACGCACTGGAGCTCGCTGCCTACCCCGTACCTCAACTACTCACACCCCCCACCCGGCCAAATCATTGCGACACCAAGCACACCTTCGGCTCGGCCCCTTTCTAATGGCTGTGCCCTCCCCCCTGCTTTCTTTTGGTGCGGAAACCCCGGTGCCTGCTCAGCCCGTGGGGTCGGCAAGCGGCTCTCCCGCAATGCGTCTCCTCTGCGCCGCTTTGTTCCCCGGCTTTAACCCACCAACGACATACATGCCTGAGAGTGCTCCCCATTTCAGTTCATGCTGTCCAAAACACCGCAGGCGGTACCTCGGGAAGACGTGCCCATACATTGCCCACGCTCCTGCAGCCGCCCACCTCAAAGCCTTCTCCTCTCCCAAGTGTGCCGCCGCACTTGTTGCACACACTCCCCAGCATTCGCCCCTCCTTCCCTCTCCTCTCTCCTGCAGCGTTGAGCAGTGGTGCCTTCACAGACTCTCCCTGCGCCGTTTGCGCTTTTCACACGCCACGCTTGCTCAACCCTACATCACCCAATTGGGGGGGTCTGACCCCCGCCCATGCTGCCGTGTGCGCACTGCCCGCGGCAGCTTGAATATGTAAGATCTTGGGAGCTGTTTTGCTGTGTGTACGTAAGGAAGTGCACAGCATGGATGCGATTTCGCCGGGGCCTGGAAGGAGACTGGTGCAGTGCAGCTTCTGACGATGCTGTCGTGTGGGGGTGGGCACCTGTACCGTTCCTGTCCTTACGCCTCAAGGGTCCCTGCCCACCATTTTTGTTTGTGGGCTTCTACAGCGCAGTCAAAGGAGGCTCAGGGTTATATCAGTGGTGCCTGTTGGGGTCTTGTCGGTTCTCACCAAACCCCGAAAGCTGCTGCCACAGGCGCAGATAGCGTTGCCGGCGGGAAGCCGCCTCCTTTCCAGGCGGCGCCGCTGCATGAGGGAAGCGGCCCCCCGTCGCCCCACGCTATCGCGCGCCGTGCCAGCTTCACGAGCTCGACAACGTGCTTTACTTTTCAGGACACTGGTGCCCAGGCCGCACCGGCGCATGCTTAGGAGCCAGGCGCCTCCGCGGGTCTAATCGTCTGGCGCCTGCCGTCGCCTTTGAAAGCGGCCATAGCATCGACCACCGGGGTGTGGCAGCGCAGCGACGCCGTCGGGCGCAGCGGTGCGCGGGCCCGGGACCTGCCAGGTGAGGGGGTGACGCCGGCGGCGGCCCGTCATGGAGGCCCTTTTTGCACCTGCAGCAGGGCCACCCGGGCCTCCCGCCGCCTCTATCTGGTCCTTAAGATCGTCAGGAAGCTGATGGGGTGGCCACTGGGCCGTTTCTGCAGCCACAGAGGCTGCAAGGTCCCCGCGACTGGCCACCCATTTTCTGTCTACAGCTCTCCAAGCAGCTGCAGGTGGCTTTCAAGCACGCAGCCGCGGCTTAATCGAGCCCGTGATGCTTCGCGGGCGTGGAGTTGACGAAGGGGAGGCGCCAGTGTGAGCAAGAGGGAGAAGAGGGGCAGGCCACTGCACCCGGGCCAGCCAGGCTCTAGTGGGCGGTGGCGGCGGCGCTCGTGCAGCTCGTTCTTTACTCAGACGACGGTTCAGCTGACAAGGTTGCCTTGATGGTCCATGTTATTGCAGGGAGCTTGTGGCGCAGCCGAGCGCCTTGGAGGAGCCCCCGCTGGAGCCAGTTGATGAGCTGCTGACGCTGCTGGCGTGCGGGCGGTGCGTCTGCCGGGCGGCAGCGGGCAGCGGGGGCCGCCGCGTCTGCCCCTGTTTTTAGCTTGCTTGCTGGCAGCACTTTGCGATGCACCAGAAGAAGTGCTCAAAGGTCCAGGAAACCGTTGCCCTGCATGCCCATCCTCCTGCCTGCTGCGAAGTTGCTCCCGCCCCCGCTTGCCATGCCTCGGGTGTGCCGCCTGCTCCGGCAGCCCGCCACCGCCTTATCCACAACACCTGCCGACCTGCCGCTCCCCGCCTGCCCCCCACCCCTCCCTGCAGGCTGCTAGAGCAGCTCCCGCACGAGACCGAGGCCCCCACAGCTGCACCGCCGGCGGCGCCGGCACTTGGGCAGGATGCAGCGGCGGCACACGCTCTCGTGGGCGACGCGCTGCTTGCGGCCCTGGCAATGGCACCAGCAGCAGCTGCCGCGGCGCCGGCGCCGGCTGGCGACGCCAGCGGCACCAGCAGCGGCGGCAGCGGCGACAGCTCAGGCTCCCACGTCGAGCCGCTGAGCGCCGCCGACGTTGGCAGCGGAGGAGGGCCCACGGTAGTGGGTCAGACCAGCGTGTCCAGCCTGGCGCGTGCTGGCGAGGAGCAGCTGGCAGGGGGACAGCTGGCGCAGGGGCAGCCGGCCCGGTTGGCCGCTCTGGACCAGCTGCAGCTGCTGCTTTCGGCGGCCACGGCGCCTGCCATGCAGCTGACGGCGGCGCACCTGCTGCCGCCGGGGCTGCCCATGCTGCACCAGGCCGCCCCCAGCGGCCGGCGGCAGCGCAAGGTTGCCCGCCGCCCCATCGAGGAGTTTGACTCCGATTACGAGGAGGAGGAGGAGGAGGAGCGGCGGCGGCGGCAGGCGCGGTACGCCGCCGAGGCGGCGGGCGGCGACGGCGGCGACGGCGGCGGCGAGGCGGCGCGCGGGCGGCGGCGGCGCCGGGCGGCAGAGATCAGCGTGAAGCGCCTGCGGGAGGCGGATGCAAGCTCTGACCTGGACTGGTCTGACATGGATGCTGAGCTGGAAGATCTGGGGATGGAGAGGGAGGATCCCGGGGACCCGGACAGCGCCCCCGGTGGGTCGGGCGACGGCAAGCGCCGCATCGTGCGCCGCAAGCCCTCGGGGCCACGCAAGCCCAGCGTGCCAAAGCGTGCCCGCAAGTACGCCAGCAGCGAGCTGTCCATCGACATCTTTGAGGCCGAGGTGGGCGGCTGATTGAGGGGGTCATGGAGGGGATGTGTTGCGGCGGGGCAAGGAGGGGTGGCAAGGAGTGGCAGACAATGACCATTTTCGATATGCCAGTTGTGTCCAACCTGCCTGGAGGGCCACGGGTTTGCGTGGGTGGGGTGCGCGGGCGGGCGCGCTGGGCGGGCAGCAGACGGAGCGGGTGGTTATACAAGGGTGGTTATACAAGGGTGGTTATACAAGGGTTGTAATGGTGATGGATGTGCCGCACGTATTGCGTGGGGCGCACTGCGGCGGGCACGTGCGGAGCTGGGACTGCACAGTGCGCCAGCCGGTGCACACCTACCTCCCGCACCTCCTTTGTTGTCCTGCCTTGATGCTTCCTCACAGCTATCTTCCCTCATTGCTTTTTTCTTGCCTCCATGCGTGCCTCCCTCCTTGCAGGGCGTGTTCAACATGCGTCTGGACGATGCCGCCCGCCACCTGGGCTTTGGCAGCCCCACATCCATCAAGAAGGCAAGCGCCGCAGGCACAGCAGGGGGTGCCGTGCTCAGCAGGCAGAGCATGCGCAGCTGGCAACATTTCTGGGGGTCTGGCCCGTTCAGCGTGGTGTAGCGGGCTCCATCCCACCAGCAACCCATTCACGTGGCAGCAGCACCCCAGTTCAGCACCCAGTCTGCCCGCCTGCCGCACTTGTGTTTGCCCGCCAGCCAGCCTGTTTCCGACCTTCTCGTCTGTCTCGCACCCTGCTTTCCTCTCACAATCAAACATTATATTTCACGCCTCTCCCCCCCGCAGGCCATGGCGCGCCTGAAGATCATTAAGTGGCCCAACCGCACGCGTGAGACTGCCAAGAACATCCTGGCGGGCCTCGAGGTGAGCCCTCCCAACACAACACAGTTGCTCTCTGCCCAGCACACAACAGTGCTTCTGCACAGCACAACACAGTGCTACCCTGCCCATCTTGGCGTCACTACTCTTGCCGGCGCTTGAACGCGGTGCCACATCCTTTCGCGGCGCACTCTCCTTCCCGTCACGCCTGCCTGCCTGCCTCCCCGCCCGCCTGCCTGCCTGCCTGCCTGCTGGTCTTGCCCTGTGGCACCGTGCTCGCAACGTACGTACACTGTGCTCCTGAATCATCAGGTCTCCTTGCTCCCGCTCCTTTCTCTGATATCAATACACCTCCCTGGCCGCTGCAGGAGTACATGCTGCGCTACTGCAGCGCCGAGAAGACTGCCACTGTGATGGAGCGCGCCAACCAGCGGCTGGCGCACTACCTGGTCTGCACCACAGGCGCGCGTGCTTGAGCGCGGGCGCTGCTCGCGCAGGGTTGTGTGCAGCAAGCACGGGCTGCAGCGGATGCCGTGAGCGGCGGGCTGCGCAGTAATGTCCCCATATAACACACATATGCGCAGGAAATTCGCCTCTGATGTGGATGCTGCCCCACCTGCCGCCCCCTGCAGCCATTGAGCTGAGCGACAACCTGCGCAGCAATGCCCCCACATAGCACACAACTCGGAACCTGGCACCTCTCTCCCTTGTCTCATGCGCCCCCCCTGCTGCCCCACCTGCCGCCCCCTGCAGCCATTGAGCTAAGCGACGACCTGCGCAAGGTGCGGCAGAAGGTGTACAAGCTCAAGGACCAGGACAGCGACCCGGCCTACACCGGTGGGTGGGTGTTGCATTCAGAGCTGGCGTGGTGTTGCATTGTGGGTTGGGGTGGGGTGGGGTGGGGTGGGGTGGGGTGTGTACACAAGCTGTGTGTAGGCCAGGACAATGTAACGCTCCCTGCAGAGGTGAGCCACACGCCCTGCCTGCTGTGCCTTGGTTATGCAGCGCAGCTCAACTGGCTCTTGCTTATGATTGCGCCTGCCTGTGCCTCCCTCCCCGCAGAGGCGAACATGCGGCGGTGCGTGGAGCGGCTGGTGGAAGATGTGATGGCTGACGACTTCATGCGCTCACGCAGCCAGTCGCCCGCATGACTCTGCCCTCTCTCCTAAAGGCGGGGCCGTCAGGCCTGCCCTGACGGCGTTGCACAAACGGGCAGCGCCTCGCCTGAGCAGGCCAGCGCTGCGAAGCACTTGAGGGGCCTTCCGGACACCCGCCTGTGCTGACGCAGCCACCCAACGGCCCGACCGGGCCCTCACTCAAAAAGTAAAGTTGCATTGACGTGCAGCAGTTGCGACTTCGGCCTCCCTTTGGGGCAGTTGCAGCCGCTGCAAGGAGCAGTTGCCGGCCACCGCGGTGCCGCCACCGAACCCGCTGCAGCAGCAGCCCCCAATTTGTACCCTTGGAGGAGCGCATGGGCGGCCGCGCAGGGCTGCCCCGCTGCACCCCCCTTCCCCCTACTCTTTGTTTGCCCCCCCCCTTGCCGTGCCTACCTGTCACCCCTGCCATGCCCTTCCCTGTCCCATGCCTTCCCTTGCCTGCCTCGTGTCACCTGCCCTGCTATCGCCCCAGGCATCCCTGCCCTTCTTTGCACCCTCCCCAAGTGGCTTCTGGCCTGCGATCCGTGACGGGCCCGCCACACAATCTTTAATCCCCCCCTTCCCTGCGTGCACCCCAGCCTATAACCCCCACTGCTGTCCACTCTCTTTCTCTTCTGCATCAACCCAAGGGCATGACACCCGTGATTGCCCCGTTCTTGTTTTGTTCCGACCCATGCTGTGCCCCCAGAGCGCCGTCCCCGCCACGCCACTTATGGCAGGCGCACGCTGGCCGGCGCCGCCAGTGCTGCCGCTCAGCTGCTGCTGCTGCTGTTGAGGGCGTGCGAGCAGCTGCACATCAGCCTGGCACATTCAGCCTCCCGTTTAGGGATACACGTAGTGCATGCATACCTCTGTAATCTTGTTGAGTGAAGGCACGTGCTGAGTTTGAGTGCAAAGGGGAGGTGGCAGCGGTGGGCGGCAGACTTTTCTCCACTTGCCACAGAAGTGAGCGAGCCAGCACAGCAGTCTGCCGGAGCACACCGCACACAAAGAAGCAGCTGCAACAGCAGGGGGGATGGCAGGATGGGACTGCTGCCTGTGCACGAACAGGTGCGCTACTAGTGAAGAAAAAAAACCCGTTCGAGTGGCGCCCTCCAGGCTTCAAGTCGGTTGCAGCCCAGGTGGGCAGACCAGCGGGCAGGTAGGCCGGCGGGCACCCCAGTGGAGGACAGTGCCACGCAGTTGAGCGTCACTGGCTTTGAGTGGAGCAGCTTGTCACAGAGCAGCAAACCGCATGTGGAGCTTGTGGTTATGCATAGTTTACACAAATCGCTGCTTGATCCTCTCGCCTGCAGCGCTGGCTGGTGGCCGGTGGCGAGGGATTCAAATGTTAGTGCCCGCTCAACGCCCGCCTGGTGGCCGGCCGCCAGTATCGCCAGCAAATCCATCCCCGTATGCACCCAATCACGCTTGGCAGCACCCACAACGTGTATGCACCGGTTCTGCCTGCTCTATGCATGTACGTCTGTCATCGCTGAACCTGCGTCTAGCGCTGAGCTGCGCGGCGCGGCTGCTGCCACTGTGCTCTGGAGCCAGGCGGCCTGCATACCTCCCTTGAGGCTGGTCCATTCTGCTGGGTGCCACAGTTGAGTGCACAAACCTTGATGCTATAAGAGAACCAGACATACATAGATTGGCAGAGGGGACACACACAGGCATGGTGCCCAAAGCAAGCGGCCTTGCACGGCGGCCTTGCACGGTGCCCCCCGCCGGTCTGCAACCGGCCAGCAGTCACCCCTGCAGCACCCCTGACGGAGGCCGCCCCGGCAGCGCTTGCACCTCCCCCTGCGTCTTTACAGCCATTTGGACAGTATTTGGACGCAGCAAGCCCCCGGGGCGATGAGCTGGGGCCCATGGAGCCTGCCCTGCTTCTTCAGGCTGCCGCTAGCCCCCGCATCTCCCCCATCCCCCACGCATACCTTGCTACTCTCTCAGTCCCCACAACGCTTCCAGCCACCCGGAGGTAAGCCCCACGCGCAGCTGAGGAGCCCCGCTCCCGACGCAGCAGCGCCGCCTTCACAGCCCGTGACGGCTGCAAGCTGGAGGGGGCAGGGCCAAGGGGTGCTGTCGGAGGCCCGCAGCCTGTGGGCATGGGGGACAAAGGCCGCCGCGATGCCTGGCGCGCTCCCCCAAACTTGCAGCCCGGCACCCCTCCCCGCAGGCCTCACGAGACGTAACCAGTGTAACTGGCGCGGCCGGCCCTGCGGAACCACCAGTCGAGGACCAACGGGCAGGTGGCCACCCCGCACGTGACGCCGCCCCAAGCCTGCGCTGCGGCCGGCGACCTCCACCAACTTCTCGCCAGCACCCTCTGCAGCCTGAGGCCACCTCTTGGCCCCTCCCTTTGAGCACAGCTGATAGCTCGGCCACCTGGCTCTAGGTCACTGCTCGCGCGCAGCCGCAGCCATGCTTGCGGGCAAGAAGGAGTCCGTGGTGGCGGCGGCAGTGGCCGCCGCTGGCGCGCCACCAGCGCCTGCCGCGCTGCTGCCTCCCGTCAAACGGCAGCATGAGGAGGAGCGGGCGGAGGATCCGGTGGCAGCACTGCTGCTGCTGGCAGGTCTGGCGGACGACGGCGGCCCCGCCAGCGTCAAGCCGCGCGGCGCCAGGCCTGCAAGCGCACACAGGTAGGGGGTGCCTGCTGGGCCGCCAGCCCGCGCTGCCAGCGTTCGGACCAATTTGTCTGCTGGGGGTGCAGGGCAGATGCGGTGGCATTGGTCGACTGCTGATGCTTGGCCAGGACTCCCAGTGCGGGCACCGGGACTGGCGGTTGCTTGCTTAGCCCACCCGCCTCCCCGGCTTAGCCCACCCGCCTCCCTGGCTCATCCCCCCACCCACCCCGCGCGCCCTGCCTTCTGCGCTTCCCCTCCTCCTCCTCCCTCCCTCCCTGCAGGTCCCGCTCCGGAAACAGCAGCGGCGGCAGCGCCGACACGCTGGGCGCGCTGCCAGGGGGCGGCGGCGACGGCGGGGTGCACGTGCTGCGGCGCGCGCAGCGTGCACGCCGCGCCTCTGCCAAGCGGCGGCGCATAGAGGATGACGATGACGAGTACCGTGTGGCAGAGGAGGATGTGGACACGGAGGAGACGGAGGATCAGGACATGGGGGCTGGCAGTGGGGATGAGGCAGAGGGTGGCCAGCTGGCCGCAGCGCTGATCAATGGTGCAGCAGCGGCGGCAGCAGCGGCGGCGGCAGAGGAGACGGCCGCCGGCGAGGGCGGCACGGCAGGCGAGGGCACGGCTGCAGGCGAGGGCGACGCGCCGCCGCCCAAGCGCCGCCCCAGCAAGCCGGCCAAGCCGCCCGCGCCGCTGGGCCAGCGCAAGTATGTGAGCAGCCAGATCACCATCTCCATTCTGGAGCAGGAGGGGTGCTTCAACATGACGCAGGTGGACGCCGCCCGCCACCTCGGCTTTGGCTCCTCCACCGTCCTCAAGAAGGTCAGTCAGCACATGTACGGGAGGGGCGGCCACGGCCGTACGTGTGGGTGGTTGTCGGGGCAGGGCAGTGCGGATAAGAGGTGGGGCAGTGGTTGTGGCAACGGGGGTGGGCAGGTTGGCGTGGGGCCCTGGACGCCTGCCGCTTTGCCAGGCCTGCCTGAGCGGCTTGACTGTGCCCCGCGGCTGCAACCCAGCGCCCACCAGCCAGGCAGCCCCATCACCTGCCTGCCTGCTCACTCACACACACACACCTGCCCGCATCCCGCCTCACACGCACAGGTCATGCGGCGGCTGGGCATCAAGCAGTGGCCCTACCGCAAACGCACCTCCGCCAAGAAGATCACGTGCAGCCTGGAGGTGAGCGCTGGGGCGGGGCTGGGGCTGCGTGGGTGGGCTGGGCGGAGCATCAGAAGTGCCCTGGCGGCGAGCAGGTGGCGCGCAGGGAGATTGGTACATGCGCAACAACGCTGCGACGTCCCTGCGCCTGATGGCACATGCACATGTACAACCTGATGAGCAGGCTTCATACGTGTTCCATATGCACCCATTTGCCTTGATTGTCATGCATGTGCTGCCCCTGGATGTGGTGCAGGAGTACATGTGCAAGTATGACGTGATGTGCTCGGTTCAACTTGCGTGCACACACACACACACTTCTACGTGCTGCCCCTGGATGTGCTGCAGGAGTACATGCGCAAGTACGGCGACCCCGCCAAGGTGGACGCCGTGCTGGAGCGGGTGCGCATGGAGCTGGCCGTCTACGAGGCATCCCCCACAGGTGACCACCGCCTGCAGCAGTGTACTTGTGTGCTCACGATGCGTGTGTGTAGCTGGGCGGTTGGGTGGGGCCGCAGCTGAGCTGGCAGTGCCTGGTGTGCCGGTGCACCTGGGTGTGCTGCTGGCTTGGGGCGCTGCCTGGCAGTGGCGCGGCTTGCTGGCTGCGTTGCCACTGCCGCTGCCCGCCGCAGGTTCTGTTTCGTTGCGCCGCGCTCCTAGCCGGCAGCGCTGCGCCAGCTGCTTAACAGCTGCCCATCCTACGATGCGCCGCGCCCCAAGCCGGCAGCGCTGCGCCACTAATCTAGTAATCCCTTTCCCTCCGCCCCCCCCGGTGCCGCAGGCTCCATCCCGCTGCGCCCCGAGCTGGCGGCGCTGCGCCAGCGCCTGTACAAGCTGGACAACAAGGTGAAGCACGAGTTCAAGCGGGACACGGGTGAGCCTTGAGCGGTATCGGTTGACATGCCGTTGGGGTTGGGGGTGCTGGGCGGGCGCTAGTGCCACAGGTGGTGGGCAGAGTGGCGGAGAGCACTGCCGTGGCATAATGGGGCAGGGGGTGCTGAGCCAAGGCATGCGGCGCGCAGCGGCCAGTTGGGTTCGTGTTGTGCATGCTGCGGCCGCCGGCAGCAGCGGTGGTACTGCAGCTGTCAGCCTGGTAAGCACTGCCCGCTTGCCGGCCTCTTGTGGCTGACCAACCTTGCACGCGTTGCTCTTCCCTGACAAGGTGCAAGGGTACGCTTCCAGTTTGACATTTCATCACCATCTACCCCCCACATAGTGTATTCTAACAGTATCATGTACCGTCCCAAATGTCCTACCCTCCCCCCGTGCAGCTGCGGAGAACGCGCTGCGGCAGTGTGTGCAGAGCCTGGTTGAGAAGACGTGGCAGGAGCTGCAGCCGTCGTGGATGTCGGACCTGGCCCGGCAGCCGCCGCTGCTGCAGCCGCTGCCCGACGCGCCGGCGATGGCGCTGCCGCTGCCCACGCCCGCCGACGGCGCGGCGGCGGGCTTTGACGGCGGCGCCGGCAACGGCTTTGACGCGGCGCAGGCCGTCATGCTGGCGATGCTGATGGCGCAAGGCATGCTGCCGCAGGCCGCCATGCTGATGCCGGGCCAGCAGGGCGCGCTGTCTGACCTGTCGGCTGCCACGGCGCAGCTGGAGCAGGTGGCGGGCGGCGCGGCGCCTGCGGGGGGGCAGGCAGGGGAGCCCACGCCGCAGACGCAGCAGATGCAGGGGCCGGCGGCGAGCCCAGAGGAGGCGGCAGCCATGGTGGCAGCGCTAGCGCCCGAGCCGGCGGCTGCTGCAGTCAAGCAGGAGGACGAGGGCGCGCAGCATGAGGGTGAGGGCGAGGGCCAGCCCGAGGATGCGGCAGCAGCAGCAGAGCCTGTGGCTGCGGTGGCAGCAGCACAGCTGGACTCAGAAGAGGCAGCCAGGGTGCGCGTGGCGGCGCTGGCGCCCAGCCCGGCAGCCAAGGCATGAGCAGGCGAGCGGGCAGCTGGCGATCGGCGCTGGGCCTTTCCACATTCACCTGCCCTCCCGCCTTGCCTGCCCTCCCACGGCCATCGTTTCTCGCCCCCCACTCCCAATTTACATTGCCTTTCTTTGCTATCGTAGAAGAAGTCTGCCCCCTGCTGCCCCTGGCTTGAACAGAAGCTGGGGCAGGCCCGTGAAGTCGCACTGTCCGGCTCCTCTCTCTGCCTCCGTGCCTGGCGCCACAGCGTGCCGGCGTTCTCCCCTTCCCCTCCTGGCCAACCAGTGTGTGCCCTCCCTCAGTAATGCGCGTTCCTCGTCCCCCCGGGGCCTAGCTGTCAGGCCCAGCCAGCAATGCTGGCTGGCCCCAAAGCAGCATCCGCCTGCGTGGCCCTGCCCACTCGTGACCCTGCCCGCTTCGACTTCCTTCCACAAAGGAGGACTTCAGCGACTTTCTTGCTCCGCCCCGCTATCCAATTGTCCTCTCTCCCCTGCTACTGTCCCACAGGCCGCCATGCTGAGCTGGGCTGGTTGGCATGTTGCCAGCCAGGCCACGCGCCTGCACTACACAAACCGTTCCCCCTCCTCGCGCGCTCAACTCAAACCTTTGTTCGTGATTTGAAGCTGTAACATGAAGACCAGCTCGCATGCTGCTGCATTGCATGGGCAGCACAGGCACGTGCAAAGAGGGCAGCCTGGCAACGTGTGAGGAGCTAGAGTGTCTTGTTTGACTTGCGGGCTGTCGAGACCGTTCCTGTCTGATGGCGCCACCGGTTGGCACACCGTCCAACAACACGCTCTTTGACTGTGCCACGAATTTGGTCCATCTGTCCACAGCGCTTGCAAAACATCAGCCCTTGTGCTTTCCCTCCCGTCTGTGAATCTCGGTTTGTGATCTGCTTTGCGACTCTGTGCCTACATCATGTGGTGCAGCACAAAGCATACACGAACCAGCGGAGCAGGGAGGGCAGGCCACAGAGCTGAGCGAGGGCAAGCAGGGGAACAGCAAGCGGGAGGGGGGCCAAGCACGGGGAGCAAGAAACGAGTGGGCAGCAGATGACGGGGAAGCAGTGAAAACAACCAACTATGTGCAACGATGAGCAGTGGGCAGGCACCCCTGCTCGGGGCAGAGGGCGCAGGCCACTAGCCCCGTCTGGTTGAAGGATTGGAGGATTCAGGGGGGTGCCGGTCCCTGAACAACATGAAGGCACAGCAGGCACAGCAGGAAGATGCTGGCTTGAATGATGTAGCAGCCCAAGGCTGCTGAGACCGGCGCGGCGCCTTGTGTGCAGCCGCGCAGCAGGCGGCCCCTGCCAGGCCTACTGCCAGGTCGCCACGCCCGCTGCCTGCTCCGCGCCCGCCTCAGCGGGCACAGCAGCAAAGTCCGGGTGGAAGTCCCGGCGCCCGCCGGCGATCAGTGCATCCAGGTCTGCCTCCCAGCCCAGCAGGGCGCATAGCTGGCGCACGCCGTCGTCGCAGTCCCCCAGGAACAGCGCATCCCTGCGTTTAAGGGTGGGGCACAAGGGTGGGTTGGGCACCGGGAGGAGTTCATTGGTCAAACTATCTCCTCACCACTAGCAGAGCAGATACGTGCTGCCCCGAAACCTCGCTACCCACAAACCCACGACAGTGGATGCCTTGCACGTACCGCCGGTAGTTGCTGGCCCCAAAGTCATACATACAAAATACGGTATAGTATTCTTTCTTTCTTTGATTGATAAGCTAGTGCAGAGGCTCACCGGTAGTTGCTGTCCCCAAAGTCGAAGCCGCGGTGGTAGCCAAGCACCCGCATCTCCGGCGTCAGCTCCCCCGCCATCTCACGGTTGACCAGCAGGCGGGGCACCTCGGGCCCCACACGGTCTGCAGTGAAGAGAAAGCGGGCGCAACACGCCGGGGTTAGCACAGTGACAACCGAACGGTGAAGGGTCCCCGCCTGATAGCGCCTCACCAGCAGGCGGGGCACCTCGGGGCCCACACGGTCTGCAGTGCAGTGGCCGAGTTGGCTGGTCAGTGGTACTCACACCCCACGTTTGCCTGTGCTGCCCCGCCCGTCCTGGAATGGCACCACACCCTCCTCCCCAGGACTCTCCGTAACATGCCCTTCCCCCTCCTGCACTCTGCACAACATCTCCAGGGTCTCTCCCCCCCGCCCCCCATGTGCCCTCCACCCCACACGCCCTCCACCCCACACACGCGCCCTCCACCCCACACACGCCCTCCACCCCCACACGCCCTCAACCCCAAACACGCCCTCAACCCCACACACATCCTCCACCCCACACACCCTCCACCTCACACACTCTCCACCCCATCAAGTATCCACCCCGCCCGCACGCCCTCCCCCCACTTCCCACTCACTGATGAGGCCCGCAAAGGGGTGCACCACCAGGCTTGTGCCCATCACAATCAGCAGGTCGGCCTGCAGGCGGGTGGAGCAAAGGGGAGGGGGCACGGGGGCGCTCGAGTGTTGAGGTGTGTTCCATCTCAGAGACAGCCGAGCCCTCGTCTACTTTAGGGGAAGCAAACAGCTGCAAAGACTGGAACAAACAGGCCCAGCTTCCAGGCAGGTGACCCGCTCCATCCCTCCTACTGCCGCGCCAAGCCGCAGGCACATCTTCAGCCCTCACACCCCAGGTTCCAAGGCGCAACTGCGTCCCTCGCCGCCCCATCCCAGGCGCAACTGCATCCCTGGCAACCCCAGCCCCACGCCCATGGGTACCTGCGGGAAGTCTTCGGCCGCCTGGTCGTGGAAGCGCGGGGGCAGGGACTCCCCAAAGAACACAATGTCGGGCTTCACCAGGCCGCCGCAGCTCTGCAGGGGGGTTGGGGTGCAGGTTGAGCCGTACTGGAGTGGGGTGGGAACTGCGATGTAAAGTACCGACCATCCCTCCCTAACAAGCAGGCCCCGCGCCTTCCCTGCCTCCCCACTGCTGCCCAACCCGTGGCCCCCTGCCTCTCTGCCCCCATCCCCACTCTCACTACTCAGTCTCTCACCTTCTTCTCGCAGTAGCACGCGTTCCCCTCGCTCTCAAACACAGCGCGCTTGACGTGCCCCACGTCGTGCGGCCGGCCGCAGCGGATGCAGCGCGCGCTGTCAAAGTTGCCGTGCGCCGCCACCACCGCCTCCTCGGGCAGGCCCGCCTGGTGCTCCAGTGAGTCGATGTTCTGTGGCAGGGGTGGCAGGGTGGCAGGACAACAAGAAGGGGTGATGTGTTCAAGGGCACAGTAGGGGACTCAGTGTTCTGTGTGGCAGGGTGGCAGGAGAACAGCAGGGCGGCGTCTTCGAGGGAATGGGCGGGCAGGCGACACATGGTTTGCTGCGGTGGGAGGGCTGCAAGCACCACCACTGCGGCCACACAACGGCTTGGCCAGTGATGCAGGGTGTCAGGCGTAGAGCAGCGGAGCAGGCACAGCAGCAGCATGCACAACCGTTACAACCCCACCCCACCCCTCTGCCCCTGGCCTCGAGGCAGGCCCCCACCCTCCGCGCCCGCGCACCCCCCTGAAGCAGAGCCCCGGCAGGCCCTTCAACCGCCCATGCACGTATGCTCCTACCAGACCCCTGCCTGAATTGCACCCCTTGACTGCGCACCGTCCTCTCCCACCTGTGTGAAGCAGCGCAGCAGGAGGCCCTTGTCGTGCAGGAGGCGCATGAAGTAGTGGGTGGGGGTGGGCAGGTAGTTGCCGGGGAACAGCTCCTGCAGGGGATTTCAATGAAACAAGGGAGGGGCAGGGGGCAAGGGGGGGAGGGGGTCAGCTGGTGTTGGGTGGAGGTAGGGGGCAGCAAACTATAACCAACTTCAGCCGTTGTTTCCACAGCAATACCCTTACTGAACTTTAAATATGATTGATTAGCCGTGCATCCGCCCAGCGGCACCCTCAGCACACAGGTGGCCCCCACCGCAGCAACGCCCGCTGGGAACTAAGACAGGCAAGAGCTTCGGCTTGCTCCTAAAGAAGGAGGACTGCTCAAGGCACCACCACCCCTCCTTTGGTAACTAGCAGCCCACACACGAGCAGCAGCCTCACCTTGGCCAGCAGGAAGAAGGGTTTTGGGTTCTTCTTGAAAAAAGACATCTCGAAGACGGCGTGCGGGTAGGGCAGGTTGTACTTCTGCGGCACGGCAGAGGTCGGGTGTGGGAATGGGCAGGCAGGCGGGTGTGATGTGGTGCGGTGCGGTGGGATGGGAGGGGTGGGTTGGAAGTGCGGGTTATACCATGTGGGCCGGTGGCCGGGCAGCAGCGGGAGCAGACCGTTTGCCAGCCAATCAGAGGCGCAGCACTGTGGTACGCTGCCCTCCTCACACAAGGGTATCACAAGAGCGAACCTGCAGGCGGCTGTACAGCCCGGTGCCAGGCGAGCGGAAGTCCGGGATGCCTGCAGGGAGACGAGGGGGTACGCGGCAGAGAGGTGTGTGGTGGCGCCTGCAAGAGCGGGGGGATGGTGCCCTGCCCATGTGGCCACCCGCCCCTGCCTGCGCACTCACACTTGGTGTGCTGTGTGCAGTGCGGCCCCCCCAACTGACACCGTTGCCTGTGTGTGTGTGTGTGTGTGTGTGTGGAGGTAGGGCAGTGGGAGGAATGCACCAGAATGGTCGGTTGCATTGCACCCCACCTGCCGACACGCTGATGCCTGCTCCACACATCACAATGATGCGGCGTGCCCGGCCAGACTGAATCAGATCTGCCACACCGGAAAGATCAAAGCTGGGAAGTAGCGCCGGCTTGGCCTGCAGCAAGCGGTGGTGGGATGCAGGGGCAGCGACCAGCGGGAGCAGTCACGTGGCAGGCGGGCGCTGCCGCTGAGTGGCGTGCGCTGGAGGGGCGTTGAATGCAAGGACACGCCGAGAATAGGTGCGTCAATCCACAGATATCTGAAATTTCTTTGGCTTATATGGGACAGCCGGGTGGGCAAGGGCAGCAGCACAGGGTCACTCTGGGTGGCAGGCAGCTGTCCCCACAGCGCGCACCCCCTGCCCGGCAAGCAGGCAAGTGTTGATAAGAAAGACAGTGAACAGTGAACAGTGAACAGTGACAGTGACAGTGAACAGTGAACAGTGACAGTGACAGTGAACAGTGAACTCACCAGCTTCACTCCAAACACTTCGCCCACCGTCAGCACGTCCCTCAGCTGGGCTATCAGGTCTGCCACGTCAGCAGCGCTCTCGCCATCGCTCTCCCCCCCGCTTTCCTGCAGCGTCCAGAGGCGGCAGCCAGGCAATAGGGGCACGGCAAGGGTGCTCGGAAGAAGTCGGGAGGGCGGGGCGCAGTGCCCAAGGCGCCTACACCCAGTGGGGGCACGGAGAGTCACGATGCCAGCAGCACATGCCTGTGCAACAACAGGTACTGGCGGTCAGCAACAACGTGGCATGGACTGTTCTGGCAACGGCAAAGGCGGGAACAGCGGCGAGCAAGGAAGCAGCGGCGGCACCGGCACAGGCAACATGCAGTGGCACCAGGGGCCACATGACCAGCAGAGGCGAACCTTGAAGGCGGCAGCAGCATCTTAAACACCAGCGGCAACATTGGGAGCAACACAGGGTGGGGAGCCACTCCGTTAGGAGCCTTAGCAGCACAGCGCACACACGAGAGCGGCCACCCACCGATTCGCTGACATAGCCGGTCCCGCTAGGTGCTGCCTCCCTGTCCTCGTCCTCTAGCTCAGATGCCTGCCGCTCCCCCGGCACCTTGCTGCTGCTCCGGCTGCTGCTGCTGCTGCTGCTGGTGGACGTTGCCGGGCGGTCGGCACGGGTGGGACGCCCTCCAGTGGCTGGCGGCTCGGTGACTGCAGCCGCGGCGGCGCCGCTGGCAGCAGGCACCTTGGCGGCGGCGGCAGGCACAGCATCTTCGATGGGTTGCAGGTCCGCGATGCACGCGTCGAGCTGTGTGGCATCTGGAGCAGCTGGCGGCCCTGCAGGCAGCGGGGGCAGCCGCAAGCACCGTCGCATGTGGGGCTTGGCAGCCTTGCTGCTCGAGGCCAGCGAGTTCCGTTGCAGCACTCGTTACTGCGCCATACCACTCTGAGCGCACCCGCAGGCTCCTTGGCGAGTGGCGCCGACATGCTGCAGCTGGGCAGTGTTGTGAGCGCCGGCGCGAGAGGTTGAGGTGCCGTGGGAATGGTGATGTGAGGGAGGCAATAATGCACATGAATATGAGCGCGAAGAAGGCCCGCTCTGCAATCAGTGCGAGTCCGCCGGCGCCTTAGCACAGCGTGCGGCTGCCTCAGCTGCATGCGGCCAAGGTGCATGTGAGCACCCAACGGCTTTAGCAGCTGCAAGTGAATCCCTAAGCAGCCGTTAACCCTTGTAGCCTACAATAATGAACACATTAGCATGCCTGCCTGTCGGTGGTGCGGCCGGCGCGGCAGCCGCCGACCTCTGTCAGGTGTCTTGTGCCCTGCCTAGATATTGCGCTACCGTGCAGGATACCAACACATGAGTGCCAACTTGTGTTGACGTGCAAGCCTTCAGCACACATGCTCGTCAGCTGCAGTTGCGGGTCCGTTCTGCAGCGCTGCTGCGCGCGCTGCCGTTGGGCTGCCGCCGCTTGCTTCCAATTTGAAATATGGCCTGTCTGCAAGCGTTCTGCATCATCGCCTGCGCTCTCAGCTTGCTGGATCGCTTGAAAGTGGCAGTTTGCTCGTTGCCAAGCGCCTGAGGAGAGCGCTGAGCCGGGGCTGTCCACGCTTGCGTCCGCGATGAACAGCCGGAGAATGAAGGTGCGCCGGTTGCTGGCAGCGTCCCCGATTGCTCAGCAACATCATCCAAGCAGCGCACAGCTGGGAGGAGCGGTGTATACCGCCGTTTGATGGCAGCTTGAGCCCTTGTACTCCTTGTTGGTGCTCGCTTGGCCGCCCCGCCGGCAAGATCACTTGTGCATTGGCCTGCCTCAGGCGCCGAGGCAGCCAGGCCAGCTCTCGCAGAACCCTGCTGCTCAGCCACAGCTGGGCAGCGAGCGAGCAGCTGGGCCAGAGCACCCCCGATAGCCTCGTGCCCACCCGCTCGCCATGCAGAAGCCCGCGGCTGTAGCGGTGGCCGAGGACGCGGCAGCGGCGGCATTGAAGGGCAAGGCGGCGGCCGACGAGGCCCCCGCCGCCGCTGCCGCCCCGGCATCAGGCCACCTTACCAAGCGGCCAGAGATGAAGCGCGTCGAGAGCGTGGGTCTGGTGTCCAACGCCAGCATGAAGGAGGAGGAGATGGAGGAGTTCTTTGCCCCTGAGGCTGCCCTGGAGGAGGAGGAGCGGCTGAGGAAGGAGCGGGAGGAGCAGGAGCGGCAGGCCGCGGCGGACCCGCCCGCGGCAGAGGTGAGGCGAGGATGCACCCTGTGCTGTCTGCAGGGTAAACTTCAGGGCAGGGAGGGACGGCGCTGAATACTCGCTGTGGCGGCAGCAGAGCAGCTTGCTGTGCCTGGCGGGGTTGTGCGTGCATAAGGTGTGCTGTCCCGTGCCGAGCACGCAGCCTTGCCGCTTGCCACTCAACAGCAGGCAGGGCTGCTACTTGCAATTGCCATGTGTCTGCAGGGCTGCGCAGCCCGCACTCGCTGGTATCAGGCAGCCGCCCACTCACCACCCATTGCACCTCACTACCCACCCCTTCTCCCCTTGCCCTGCCCCTCGTTCCCCCGCGCCCCACCCTTCTTCCCCAAACCCAGGCGGAGCAGGCCCTTGACCAGGCCAAGTTCAACCAGCTGGAGGCGCTGCTGAACCGGTCGCAGATGTACACCCAGTTCCTGACGGAGCAGGTGGGTGCTGGCCACAGTTGGTGGGTGCTGGGGTTTGTCTTGGAGCAGGTGGGTGCTAGGCCGGATGATTGCTGGGCCAGCACGCAGGGGCCAAAGGTGTGGCCACTGCTGCTGCACCCCTGTCTGGTTTCTGGGTCGGCCGAGAATAGTGAGATTCACATGCAGCCAGCAGCTACCTGCAGGAGGACCGCTGGATGAGAAGCACAGGAGGCGGCCTACAGCTTAATGTCGTGCTTGTGTGCCAGTGTATTCAAGGTGAAGTGTGTTGCCCCCCGCAGATCACAACGGTTGAGGAGAAGCACCAGGAGGCGGCGGAGGCGGCGGCGGAGCAGAAGGCAGGGGGGCGCAAGCGGGGGCGTGGGGCCGGCGCGGCGGGGGCCGCCAAGAAGGCCAAGGTGGACATGGAGGCGCTCACGCAGGTAAGGAGTAGGAGTTGATGATTAGCCTAGGGGATCGCTCGAGATGGTTTGGGTGGCCGGCGAACGGTGCGGGCCGCCATTAGGCAAAGGTGGACGCGGAGGCGCTCATGCAGGTGGGCGGCCACACAGCAGCTGCTTAGCTGGGGGGCCAAATGAGCTAAATGTGTGTTAAGCATGTGTGCGAGTGGCTGGTGAGTGATGCGGGCCCGCAAAGGAGGCCAACGTGGGCATGGGCATGATGCGCTCGTGTTGTTGTGCATGTGGTAGGGGTGGTGGGGGACTGCTACTGGTTTGGGGGAGAGGGTGGCATGTATGTGGGGGCTGTCAAGAAGGCACGCTTCAGCGGCCCTTCCTCACACACTTGCCCCCTCCCCTGGGTGCCCAACACCCGCCTGCCCTTCATCCACTGCCGCAGGAGATGTGCCCCGGCTTCAAGGGCGCGCTGCGCGACTACCAGCTCAAGGGCGTCAAGTGGCTCATCTCCCTGTGGAGCAACGGCCTCAACGGCATCCTGGCAGACCAGATGGTGGGTGGGTGGGTGGAGAGGCGGTGGTGTGTACTGTGGTTTTCTGATTGGGATGGAGGCAGTAGTGGCGGGGAGAGCAGCGGGCTTTGCGGTATCCTGGCAGACCAGGCGGTGGGCACGCCGGTCACAATGGGGAGGGGGTTCAGCAGATGGCAGGCGGCAGGCGGCACGGGCGGTCGCTCAGGGCAGGCTCTAGGGCTGCCAGGTTTGTGAGCCTGCATTGCCATCAGCCGCCAGACTGCCAGACGCAGGGCGCTGTCTTGAACGCTGCCTCCTTGCCTGTTCCTGCCCCGCAGGGCCTGGGCAAGACGGTGCAGACCATTGGTTTCCTGTGCCACCTGCGCAACCAGGGTCACATCAACGGCCCCTACATGGTGCTGGGCCCGCTGAGCACGCTGACCAACTGGGTGTCTGAGTTTGAGCGCTGGGCGCCCGGCTTCCCCGTAGTGCTCTACCACGGCAGCAAGGCGGAGCGCCAGCAGATCCGCAGCAAGCACATGCCCACGGGTGAGGACGGGCGCACTGGCGGCGGCCAGAGAAGCTTTACTTGTACCCTCACGCATTCCGCCCGGCATTGAGGAGCAGTCCCCCGCGTGGTGGCCACCTCTTTTAGAATCGTTGCTGGCTCACCTGTCCCCTCATCGTCTCCACCCCTCCTACTGTCCCTTCTGCCAGGCGGCCGCATCGACGACAAGTTCCCCGTGGTGGTGATCTTGTATGAGGTGCTGCTGGTCTCACCCTCTCCCTGTCGTCTCCCCTGCTGTCCCTGTATTTTGCAGGAGGCGGCCGCATCGACGACAAGTTCCCCGTCGTCGTCACCTCGTACGAGATCCTGCTGGCCGACATCAAGTTCATGCTCAAGTACCAGTGGAAGTACATCGTGGTGGACGAGGTGGGTGCCTGCTTGTCTTCCTCTTCTCTTTGGCAGTGCTTTGTTCGGGGTTTGCGTTGGTGGTGAGGCAGAAAACACGTGAACGAGGTGGGTGCTGCTTCAGTCCTCCCTTTGGCGCTTGCTGTGAGGTGTTTCGTTGGTGTCGAGGTAGCAGCCAGTGGGAGCACCACTGCGGTGAACAGGGTGGGCCAGCAGCCCTCCCTAGCTTCTTTCTGTCCGCACATTCCTTGCGTGCGTGTGCCGGTGTTCACAACATTGCTGGCAAGGTGGGCGGTATGGAAGCAGGAGGCTGGCTGGCTGCAGTGGTGCGAGGGAGATAGCGGTGCAGCCATGCGTTGACATAGCGCTGCAGGGCGCCGCCTCACAGCCTGACTATGCACACCGCTGCTGCGCTGTGCTGTGCTGTGCTGTGCAGGGCCACCGCCTGAAGAACATGAACTGCAAGTTGATCCGGGAGCTGAAGACCCTGCACACAGACAACAAGCTGCTGCTGACAGGTGGGCGGGGCATGCTGCTGGTGAGGCGAGTGGTGCTTTCTGTGTTGAAGAGGTGCGCAGCCCAAAGGCGGCCAAGGTGCCCACATAGCAGGCTGCTGCTGACGTGTGAGCGGGCTTGGTGGAACACGTCGGTGTGCTAAATGAGATGAGTGGCAGGGTTGTCGGTGGTAGAGGAGAAGGCCTGCTGTTGGGTCATTGCCCCCTGAGCTCCCTAGCTCCCATATCAAGCCCCACTTTGCCCCTGCCCCTGACCTGCCTGCCCCTGCAGGCACCCCGCTGCAGAACAATCTGACGGTGAGTGAGCAGGGGAGGGCAGGCGGGTGCTGCCAGCAGGCAGAGGAGCGATGAGGGCATGAGGGGCACAGACTTGGGGGAGAGTGGGGAGAGCCCGTGCCCGCACCTTGCTGCAGCAACGCACTGCTCCCTCCAGGTCAGCCCAAACTCTGGCCAGAGCCTGGCAGGAGCCTGCTCACCAGTCTCCCGTCCCCCCTTCTCTCAACATGCTCCCTTCCCCGTTCCCATGACCCTGTCACAGGAGCTGTGGAGCCTGCTCAACTTCCTGCTCCCCGACGTCTTCTCCTCCCTTGAGAACTTCGAGTCCTGGTTTGACTTCACCTCGGCTGTGGGCACCGCCAATGCGGACAAGGAGATCCTGGCGCAGGAGCAGCGCAACAAGGTGGGATTAGGCTGTAGTTCTGTCAATGCATGGTTGTGTTGTTTGGGTTGGTGAGGTGCAGATGGCGCGGACAAGGAGGTCATGGTGCAGGGGCAGCGTAACAAGGGCCCGTTTGTGGCCAGCTCGTGTCACACATTTGCTGGGGCTGTTTCATGCACGTGAGGGGACGATGCATGCATGGCAGCCGTGACCCATGCTGCACCCGCTGCACCTGCCCCCCGCCTCTCACCCTCCCCACCCTGCCTGCCCCCATCTTTCCCCCCCCTTCCTTTCCCCAGGTGGTGTCCAAGCTGCACCAGATCCTGAAGCCCTTCCTGCTGCGCCGCGTGAAGACGGATGTGGAGACGAGCCTGCCCGGCAAGATGGAGGTCATCCTGTACGCAGGCATGAGCGACCGGCAGAAGGAGCTGAACCAGCAGCTGCTCGACCGCACGCTCAACGTTAGTGATTTGGTGTTGTTGACATCATTGCCTGCCTATGTGTGGGTCTGTTTGATGGGACAGGCAGATGAGACAACATCAGGCTGCGCAAGGTCAATCTGAACATGAGGACAGGGTGACGGCGGCAAGCGACAGGAAAGCGAGGGGACGTCCCCGCCATACCAGCACCCGCACGGCACCCCTCCTCTGCGAGTGTGTTTGTCCAGAGGAGATGGCAGATATGGCAGGCGGGCGGGGCTGCGGCCCCGCCGTGGCCTCCCTCAGCAAGTCCATCCCACAAACCAACCAACCCACCATGCCACGCCCCCCATGCACACACCAACTGGGTGCAGGAGGAGATGGCCAAGATGGCGCGCGGGCGGGGCGGCTCCTCCGTGGCCTCCCTCAACAACGTGCTCATGCAGATGCGAAAGAACTGCAACCACCCAGACCTGATCACCGGGCCCTACGACGGTGGGCGGGGCTTTCCGTGCTGCTGCCGTGGTTGCTGCACTGGGGTGTGTGCGAGGGTGAGCGGGTGTGCGCATTGCGGAAACGGGGAGGATGGTGACATGGCACAGAGATGTGTGTGTTGCTGCTTCCTTCCATGGGTAACTTTGCTGGCTCCGTCTTCTCCCGCTCTCTGGACGATGTCCTCCCCCGCTCTCTGGACGGGGATGCACCTTCCCCACTGGCGGGGCCACACACACACTCACAGCTGCCCCCCACTCCGCCACAACCCCGTTCCTGCAGGCTCCGCTTCTTCCCATTGCACGGCCACACTCGCTCACAGCTGCCCCCCACTCCGCCCCCCTCCCCCCCTGCATGCAGGCTCCGTCTTCTTCCCCTCCCCCGAGGAGCTGGTGCGCGACTGCGGCAAGATGGCGCTGCTGGAGAAGCTGCTCAACAGGCTGCTGCCGGAGGGGCACAAGGTGCTCATCTTCTCGCAGGTGAGCGGGGGGGGCACTTGCAGGGGCAATGGGGAGGCAGGAGGAGGTGCAGTTGGGAAGCGCCCGCAGCAGCACAAGAGGAGGTGGGGTGGAAGGGAGGGACCAGCGGCACAAGGGGTTCACGAGTTTTGAGTGATGGCGTGATGGAGGGCGTGGGGGGCGGATGACATGAGCGCTCAGTATGCGCCGCCGCTGCCGCCGCCTCCGCCCCGCAGCACCAGTAACTGACCCTGTGTCCCCAACCTTGCCCCGCGTGCTCCCCCCCCCCCAGATGACCACGATGCTGGACCTGCTGAGCAGCTATCTGGAGGCCAAGGAGGTGCAGCACTGCCGCATTGACGGCTCCATCTCGTGGCAGGTGAGAGCTTGGGGGGCCCAGCGGGTAGGGTGGCGGGCAGTGGGGAGCTCAGTCTAGGCAGCGGGTTGGGTGGCAGGCAGTGGGTGCGGTGGTGGGCCGCATTTTGTGTGGCAGGCAGTGGCTTGGGTGGCACGCAGGCAGGCAGCGCGGACCGTCGACCTGGGGGGTGCAGCCCTTGCGTGTCCCTGCGGGTGTATATCTGGGCAGATGTTTCGTTGTGGTGGGTCGCCTAGGCCAGGCCTCACATGCGCTGGTCGCGCCTCCCCCATCCCTCTTCCCCCGCACCCCCACCCTTGTCACCGCCCCCGCCGCCGCCCCTGGCTGACCCCCTCCTGCCTCCCCCTGGCTCCCATCCTCCCCTCCGCCCTGCCCTGCCCTGCCCGCCCTCCCCGTGCCGCCTGCAGGACCGGCAGGAAAGCATGCGGCGGTTCAACGAGGAGTCAGAGTGCAAGGTGTTCCTGCTGTCCACGCGGGCCGGCGGGCTGGGCATCAACCTCACGGCGGCAGACACGTGCATCATCTACGACTCGGGTGGGTGGGCTGGGCTGGGCTGGGGCAGCTCTTACAAAGGGTTTAGGAATGAGGCAGAACACTCGGGACAGGAGGGGTGGTGTCAGTTAGCGACTCGGGTGGGTGGGGTGGGGTGTTCAGGCTGGCCTAGGTGGAGTGGAGGAGCCAGCCAGTGTAGCACTTGGTGGGGCAGCCTGCAGACACGTGCATCGCATCTGCTGCGGCTGTGGTGCTTGGGGTGGGGCGTGTTGACAGAAAGATGGCGCCAGCAGGAGGTGTAGTGCTTTTGGCCTGGCCGCCAGGCCTCCTCCCATGCGCTGCTCCGCCCTCGTCTGGTTGCCCCTCCCACGCCTGCTGCAAAGCAGAACTCTCACCGCGGGGGGCAGGCCGTACACCGCTGCCGCTGCCTTGCCACCTGCTGTGGCCCTCCCACCTGTGCTCACACTCATGCTGCCCCTCCCCCGCCCCTGCCCGCCCCTCCCCCCCGCAGACTGGAACCCGCACCAGGACCTGCAGGCCATGGACCGGTGCCACCGCATCGGGCAGCAGAAGCCGGTTCTGGTCATGCGGCTGGCCACGGCGCACAGCGTGGAGGGCAAGATGCTGCGCAGGTGGGGGGGGCAGGGCATGCGGGGGGAGCAGGGGCGGCTGGCCACAGCGCACAGCGTGATTGGCAAGATGCTGGAGCTCTTGTGTCTTAGTGATGCACTCCATTTGGCCTTGTCTGCGCCCGACCCGACTCAATCCAAACGCTCTTGTCCCCGCTGCAGGGCCAACGAGAAGCTGATGCTGGAGCGGCTGGTGATCAAGAAGGGCGCCTTCCTGGACATGGCCACAGAGGTGCGACACTGGCTGTGGACAAGCAGTGGCTGTGGACAAGCAGTGTGCTTGGTGGGGCTGGGGGCGGGGCATCAAGAAGGGGGCCTTCCTGGGCATGGGCACAGAGGTGGGAGCGGTTGCTGGGGATAAACAGTGGCGGGTTCATGTGGGCAAGGTTGCTCAGGCGGGCTGGGGGGCCATCAAGAATGGGCCTTTCCCTTGCAAGCATGCTCGCGCGTTGTGGTTTCATTCCAAGCACACTGCACCTGCGCTCGCTCCCCCTAGCCACCCGCCCCAGCGTGCATGTCGTGCCCCTCCCTTCCTCTCTACATATGTGCAGGCCAAGAACAGCAGCAGCCTGAAGGCGGACGAGCTGATTGATCTGCTCAAGGCCGACGTCTCGCTGGATGACGTGCCGCAGAGCGGGGAGGCGGACGAGCAGGTGGGTGCAGTGACTGGGCCTGCAATCCTGCCATGCCTGGCTAGAGGGGTGAAAGAGGGGTGAGTGACAAGCCACGGCAGGTGGGGGGAATTTTGTTGGGGAATTGAGGGGCAAAGGGTTTGGGTGGGGTGGGGCAGGATGGGAGGCGTGGTGTGGCGCCCCGGAGCAGCGCTGGGGGGTGGCTGGGGATGGTGAGGTCATGACATGTGGCGGCCAACAAGGAGCGTCCCTACCAGCCCCCAACAACCGACCCTCCCTGCTCCTGCTTTCTGCACGTTCAGCCGCATCCTGGACTGCTCCCACCTTCGCCCTCCGATGCCCACCTGTCTTTCTTTCTCTGTTCCTTGTTCCACCCGCAGATGCTCAACCGCATCCTGGACCGCAACCACCTGGCGGCCAACAAGGAGCGGCCCTACCCCGAGAGCGGGGTGGGCTACGAGGTGGTGGCGCAGATCGACGGTTCGGGGCTGCTCAAGGGCGTGGAGTGAGCACAGCATGCACAGCACGGCACGGCACGCGCAGCACACACGTGACGTGTGCCACACGCCATGGCGCGTGGAGGGGTGCGCTGCCGTGCCCTCCCACGCATGCCGCTGAGTCAGGCACGGGGTGGGCATGGACAAAACCTTTGGGCCTGCGGCCCCCTGTCCATGCTGATCGCTGCTGCCTCCATGATTAGAGCGACTTGCGCCCACTGCCACCCCCCGACTCCTCCCCACCAACCCAACCCAGACCACTCTGATTGCTCGCCCTCAGGCTTAGTGCACGACCCGACCCCCTGACCAATTGATTTCACGCCGCCTCATGCCGCGCTGCGCCGTGCCCCTTCACCCTCCCCCCCACTGAAACGTGGGCGTTGGTTGGTGGGCACCTGGCTGCCTGCGCAGCCCACCAGACAGCCCACCAGCAGCAGCTCAGGCAGCTTCCCCACAGCTGCGCCCGCCGGAAGCGCCCCCACACTACATAAGTCCACCCACGTGGGTGCACCCCACCCCCTTGCGGGCCACCCTGCCCCACTTGTACCCAGCACTTGCACCCTGCGCACTCACGTGTGCATACTGCAGCCCCCATGGGCACGCCCGGCAAATCAAGCAGCCATCTGTGCCCTCTCCTGTCCGCATTTCCCCACCGGCCGTGTGCTCAGACATGCACCCCTGCTGCCACTTGTAGCCCTACTCGACCCACCCGGCCAGGGAACCTGGACTGTTAAAGGTCGCCCAGCGGTGCCTTTGACACAGAACCTCCCCACACCGACCGACTGCTGCACCCATTCAGTCCAAGCACCGTCGTGGGCCAGCTGCCCGGCTAAGTGGTGCGCAGTACAGTCAGCTCTGCAGCAGCAGCACGACGATTTCAAGTCTACAAAGCCAGCAGGAGTCCTGGGCAGCAGCCCCACTACATTCTGCAGCCCCTACCGGCTGCCACATGCCACCCCGGCATCTCCCAGGACGGGGTAATATATGAGGCTGTGGGAGCACCGCCTCTCCTTGCGCCAGGCTGCAGGTGCGTGGGATCCGGTGGCACCTCCACCGGGGCGCTCCAGTGAAAGTGGGACCCCTGGCCACCTGACCTGCAGACCCTACCCAACCTGTTGCTGTGTGGGACACTGTCCGTGCCGCATCTAGGGTTGCAAATTCAAGAGCGCACGTCGGGGAAGCCCATTGCTCAAAGCCCATTGGGGGCGGCTCCAGGAGCCTTTGCTGGCATGATGCAGCGGCGACAGTGCCACGTCAGCTTCTCCTGCCCTCGTTCGTCCTTCCGCCCGAAAACCACTCAACTCGTTTACACTCTTAACCGCTCCAGCAAAGCCCCTCAAGCGTGTTGCTTGCTGTTCGGCCGGCCGTAGCTCCGGACCATAGCCAACACCGCGTGCGAACGCCGCAAGCCGACACACCTGAGAGTGCGACCTAGAAAGTGAGTTGGAGGCAGGCACGGAGCTGCGGCGGACGCAGGCAGACAGTGAGCCAGCCACTGACGAGACCGCTCTCGACGTACCTCTGCTCGCAGGCCGCCCTGCACTGGTGCAGCAAGCTATCCCGGAGGATGACGCGGAGGGTGGAAGGCGCACCGGCGGCGCCCACCGTGGCCTGGGGTGCCAAGCAGCACAACCTGCGCCTGGCGCCCTGGCCTCACGGCGGTGCGCCGGCACAGGGACCACGCTGCAGGCGGGGCCAGCCCCAACTCTGTGCAACCGCCAGCGACACTGACAGCCCCTGCACCCCCTCTCGACATGGCTCTTCGCCCATGGCCCCCAGCTGCTCCGGCAGCGGCGCGGGAGCCACCGCTGCAGGCCCCTCCCCTGTACAAGCGCGGCCAGTGCCCCCGGCCCCTGCCGCTCTTGAAGCACCCGCTGGCGGCGCCGCAGCGTCACAGCAGCAGCACCGCAGCAGCAGCCCGTTTGCGGCACTGCTAATGGCAGCAGAGGTCTGCCAGGGCGGCTTGTTCAGCAGCCAGGAATTCCACGCCCAGCGGTACAGTGCGGCTGTGCCAGTACAATCACTGGTTCCCAGCACGACGCACGCCGCGCAGCGCACGCCGCCAGCAGGCGTGCGCAAGCACAGCCGCTCTGCGGGTCAGGCAGCTGGCAGGGTGGCAAAGCAGCGGGCACTCAAGCCCTGGGGTGCAGCGGCACTTCAACCCAAGATTGTGCTGTCACATGGACATGATGACAGCCCGGTGACTAGGTGGGCTCTCGGGCGGTGGCCGTGCACACCCCGCAAGCCAGGCATGCACCCTGGCTGCCACTGCATGCATGCGCCGTCGCCGCTTGCTCGGCCCTTCCAAGGACCTCTCTCCAATGCTTCAGTGACTCCCCACCTTGCAACGACCATCACACCATCAATTTTCGCACTGACAACTGTTTCACACTTCCGCCGCCCGCCCGCCTGCCCCCGCTGCAGGTGCCTGCACCAGAGCAAGCAGTGGCTGGCGCTCATCAGTGGGCTGGCTCAGGCTGTCCAGGCCACGCTGCCACCCCAGGAGGTTGAGCAGCTGCAGGCCGCACGCAGCTTCCTGGCGCAGTTCTGAGCAGTGCACATCGGCCTCAGGCCGGCCGTCCCCAGATGTGCCGGGGCCAGGGTGTGGCACCCGCCCCGAGGCAACTGGTGTGCCACATCACACGCCGCCCCTGCCCCTCCGCTCCCTGCCCCCACCGTGCCTGGGTCTGCCCTCCCAAGTTCCCTTCACTCCCCTGGCAAGACTGCAGACAACTCTATTCTGCAGTCCACCAGTGTATATGTTCCAGGCCGGTGGCCCAACAAACCACGAGTGCGCTCGCCGCCCAGCGGCGAGGCCCATTGCCTCCTCCTGTACCCTCCTTTTTCCCGTTGCAGCCAAACCGAGCTCACCCAGCACTTGCCACACACCCCTTTCGTTCATGCACTTCTCTCTTGAGCGCTCTCCCACTGGCATGACCTGTCGCGGCAGGCTTTGTCCCATTCAACCGCGGCATGCGGCAGCGCCTCCGTTCAGGCACCCACACTATACGCTGCCTCAGCACGCCCCAGGCCTCATGCTCCTTAACAAACGCCTGGCACGACTGACCCCGCTCCTACACAGCCGCCACGCCACACCTCACCTTCGGCGCACCGCAATACAACACCTGCACTGCCTCCTTTGCGCACACATTGGCGGCCAAACGCATACTCTAAATCCGCCAAGGCGCATGCAGAACACCTCTCCCGCTACAAATTCCCCATTCCCACAGCACTTGTTCTAGGGCTTACCGTTCTTTCAGCTGCGCTCGAGTGAAGGCATGCAGTCGCAGGCGCAGGCGCCTGCGCAGGGCCTGCCTTCCTGCCTACTTTCTGCCCACTCTTCATGTCCCCAGTGCCCTCCTTCCCTCTAAATTTCCAGCCTCCTAGTACGCCCCTTCCCTTTCCCTGTGTTCTACTCCCTCTTCTCTTTTCATTCGGACTTCCCGCTCCATCTCCCGTCACTCGTTCCACCGCTGACTCCTGCACACGGCCCGACTGCTTGAACGTTCTGTGCCATGGCCCGGCTCGATGTATCGCCTAGATGAATGGCCCAGCTCAGCGCACAGCCCAACTGGTTGGGCCGTGCAGGACTGGACCACCCCCATGCCATGCCGGCAACGGTGTGCAGCCCGGCGGGAAAGAGGCACAAAGAGTGCACATGCTTCCCTGCTTGTTACCCATTACAATGCGCTGCTGTGCACGCGCTTTGCAGTGCGTGCCATGCACAGCTGTCAGCAATGCTGTAACAACAACATCAGTGCCAAAATAGATCATGGGCAGGCGCCTGGGCGGGCCCAAGACAGGCTGCCAGGCAGGCGCCTCTCGGCAACACTCAGTTCTAATGCACCAGGTGGCAGGCTCTCAACAATCTCTATCCAGTCTATCCTTGATCCCTGTGCTCAGTCTCAGGGTGCCTGGTGCTGCTCCTCCCGCATTGTGTACACACCAGCAGGCTCCGCCGGCGCCGACAGCGGCTGCCGCTCGCGCGCCGCCGCCGCCGCTGCCGCAAACTCGGGCTGCGCGAGCAGCTGGCGCGCCGCTGTGAAGAACTCTGCTACCGCTGCATCCGTCCAGGGCGCACCTGCGGGTGTGGTGTGGCATGGGGGGGGGGGGAGGTTGGGATGGGCGGGAATGGGGCCCCAGCAGGCATGGCATGGGGGGAGCAGGTGAATGTGGTGGGGAATGGGGTGGGGTGACCGGGGGCAGCAAGCAGGACAACCCCTGGTATGATTTGCGCAGGGCCAGCAGGTGCAAAATACTAACAATATGATCACACTTCATGCAAACGAGCTTACCGGTGGCGCCGCCCCGCCCGCCGCACCACCCCAGGTGTCCGCCCGTGGGCGTCATCACCAGCAGGCACTGCGGGTTGGCTGCGATCGCCTCAAAGGGAATGGCCTCCTTTGGGGCAATCGGGTCATCCGCTGCCTGCAACAGCAAGAGTATGGCCATGCGGGCGGCAGGTTGGCTGGGCGGGTCGGGCGGGGCAAAGGGCACACACATGCACTAGCTGTGCACAGCGCCCGCAGCGAAGCCCGGCTCGGCTGAGCGCAGGGGGTGGCGGGGGGACACGTGGGGAGGGGAGGAGGCACCGTACAGTGGGAAGGGAGGCGAGCAGACATGGGCAGCACTGCGGCATGTCAAGCATGCATTCACAGGTAAGTGCTCATGCAGTCAAAGGTATGGACAGATTGCACTGAAATGGATTGGATCGGACTGGACTACTGGGATGATAGTTACCCCCCTAGTTACTAGACTGGACTAGACTGGACTGGACTGGACTGGACTCGGACACCGTGCAGCTCAGACATTTGAGAGCACACTAGAGCCAGCTTTTTACTATTGCACAAGCAGTCGAGCACCCCGGTCCCCCCCCCCGGCTTGCCTGGATGATGAGCAGCGGCACCCGCACGCTGGGTATGCTCAGGCTGCTGCTGCTGCCGGCGTAGTAGGCGTCGACTGCAGGCGGGGGCGGGGGTGTTGGGAAGGGGGCAGAGTCAAGGCCGGGGGGGGGGGGGCAAGGGCGGGGGGGGGCAAGGGGGTGAGGTGGTTGAGAGCTCGCATGGCATGCACAGCAGGAGGGGGCTGACCAGGGGACGTGTGCCTCACTGGTGGGGCAGCCCTCCCCAGAGAAGCGTGGGCTTGCCAGCGCCACAGCCCCATGCAGCAGCAGCAGCAGCAGCAGCAGCAGCAGCAGCAGCAGCAGTCTGCATTACGTGGCACTCCCCAGCCTTGGCACCACAGCTGGCTGTTGGGAGGACGCCCTCCCTGCTCACCGTCGGGCCACCCAAAGGAGATGCGCGTAATGGCGTCGTCAAACTCGCGGATGGTCTTGGCCTGGAGGGCCAGGTCGGCACGGTAGGCTGCAGGGCAGGTGCCATGGGGCGGGGCGGGGAAGGAGAGCACATGTGTGGCAGTCAGTTGATAAAGCCCGACTTGCAGATCGCAGGGCAATGCTAATATGGCCAGGTCGGCACGTTGGGCTGCACACACAAGGGGCGGGTGGGCATCCACCCACGCAAAAGCGGGGCAGTTCAGGGGCGCGTGTCAGCGTAAGGCACACAGGCAGTGCGCAGCAGGCGGCCAGTGTTGGCAGCAGTAGGCAGCGGCCACTTACGCCGCCCGCCCGCTGCTGCCGCCTCCTTCTCAAACAGGTGGTGGTGCTCGCTGTAGATCTTGTTCAGGCTGCGAGGTGGCGGTGAGGCCCGTTTAAGGAGAGTGAGCGTGTGGGCAGCTTGAGCCCACCGGGCACAACTTCTAAGTTTTTTCCCCCCTTTGTAAGATCAAAGAAATTACAGCTCGTTGCCGTCACTCTCGGTGCACACTGCGGAGGGCAGGCGCTCCTCTGCTGCTGCCTACCGGTGGCAATTGTGCAGTTCAGCACGTCCGATCACTGACCTGTGAGAACGTTCCCCCACCTACATCCGCACCCATTGAACCAGCAGGGTGCAGCACCCACACCTCCTCCTCCCGCCCACACCGCAGGGTGCCTCTCACGGCGCCCCGCCCACTCACCTGCGCGCCAGGTTCAAGTCGTAGATTTTGTTGAACCCCTTTTTGAAGTTGGAGTCGGACAGCGGCTGCGGCGGAGCAAGTGGCGCAGAAGAGGACAAGGAGGGGCTGAGGAGCACAGGCAAAGGCAATGCGGGGCAAGGAGCGGAGGCATGGCTGAGGCCGGTGCGCGATGGTGGCGGCCGGCTGGCGGAAAGGTGTGTTGCCGGCCCAAGTAGCCAACCACACACCCACCCAATAGGTTGCAAGGGGACAGACTGCAAGCGGCCACAGCTGCATCACACTACCCCTCTCAATGCCCACCCAGCTGACGTCCTCCTCCCACCCAGCCAGCCACCCAGCCAGCCACCCAGCCAGCCACCCACCAGGTTGAACGGGTTGCACATGGCCACCGCTGCGCTGATGGGGGTCCGCTCCTGCTCCTCCCCTGCACCGGGCACAGCAGGGGGGCGGTTTGGAGGTTGGTCAGCGATTTTGGCAGGAGGGGGGCGGTTCCCATGAAAGAAGGTGGTGGTCAGGGGGGCAGGGAGGACGGCCAGCGGGAGGTGAGCAGGTAGTGCTGCCCGGAGGGGAGGCCAGCGGACACGTGATACATGCTGCCCCACCGGGGCCCGCTTCCCTCGCACCCTGCCTGCTGCCATGTTGGAACCGGGCCTGATGTCCTGCAATCCGTCCCCCACACCATGCACCCCACCCTCCGACCTAGGTGGGTATATCTGGCGTGCTGACCCTTCACCACGGCTGATAAAATAGAGTGTGAAGGCCTCGCTTGCTCTCAGGAACACCCACCTTCCCTCGCTCCTCTCTTCCCCTCCCTCCCTCACGCCGCCCCCCTCCCCCTCTATTTCTCCTCCCTTACACTTACCCAGCGTCCCCCTTCCCTCCCTGCCACCTTCCCTTTTCTCCCCACCCCCACCCACCCACTTCCCACCCACCCAGAAAGCGAGTCAAGATGTTGGCACCCAGCGACCAGCCGGCAGCAAACAGCAGGCTGCTGGGGTAGCGGTTGCGCACGTGGGCCACCACGTTGCTGCAGGGGGGGCGGGCGGGTTGGGTGTGGAAATGGTGGGTTGCATGGGGAGGCAGTGGGGGGCAGTGCTGCAGCAGCCCGGGTCACACGCACAGTCGGCACCACCACCCTGGCTGCACTGCCCAGCTCAGCTGCCGCCCCACCGCACAACCCAGCCGCGGTATCGGCTGTGCCCACACTGCCACCTCAGCTGCCACCTCACCGCATGTCTTCTGTGAAGGAAGCGCTGTAGAACTGAGCAGTCAGCACAGGGCTAGCGCTGGTGCCGCGGCTGTTGAACACCACCGCGCGGATGCCCGCCTCGCGTGCGTGCACCTGGGGGGGGGAGGCAGGCAGGCACACTGAGGGATGACCAGGCAGGCAGGCAAGCAGGAGGGCGTGGGCAGGCATGCGGGGGCCGCCAAGGGTGCACATATACACACAATGCCCCCAGCCAGCAACTCAAGGCAGCCAGCACGCGCTGCCAGGTGATATCCCAGGTGCTGCATATCGCTGCCCAGGGCCAAGCCTGCACCCTGGCTGGCCCTGCCTCGGCTGCTGCCAGCCAGGCAGCTTGACGCCAGCAGCTGCCAGCTCAGCGTGCTGGGCTCACCACAGCGTGCTGGGCTCACCACAGCGTGCTGGACATAAGAGTCCTCGGAGCCTCCAGTGAGCCCTGGCAGCAGGATGAGCACGGGGGCATCCTCCGGCAGTTGCTGCAGGGCAGGAAGGGAGTGCCGGGGGCACACAGGCCGCGGTCGGCTGCAAGCAAGGCGCAGGCAGGCGGGCGGGCAGGCAGGCAGGCGGGCAGGCGAGCTGGGGTGTCAGGCAGCCCCAGCTGTGCCCCTGCTCCCACCTGTCTGGTGGGCACATGCTCCATAACCAATGCCAAGCAAGTCGACCACGACGCCAGTTCGTCTTGCAATCAACTACAGAGGCAGAAGCTCCGCACCTGGCTGGCGGGCAGGTCCTCTGTGTCCAGCGCCACCGCGCCGCCGTCTGGCATGTGCACAATCTCGCGGTCGTACATCACGTGAGGCTTCTTCCTGCACCAGAGACCCGATTCCACCATGTCGCCGTCAGTCAGCCAAAACCCTTGCACGCTACGTTGGACGCCCCTCCTGCATGCCCGCAACGGGGCGAGCTGCCGCCAACGCAGGCACAGAAGCAGATGTCCTCATGCAGAGAGGCAGTGCATGACAGGCAGTGCTCGCCCGCCACCGCAAGCTGCACACCTGAACCAGGCGGCGAAGATTGTCTGCATCACAGGGAGGCACAAAAAAGGGACGGCATTGAGTCTTCCTTTAAGCACAGGTGTGTTTCTGGCGTCTGCTTACAGAGGGTGTCGGTGGCTGGGAGGCGGCACAATACAAGGCGGGGCGGGCGCACAAACAGCAGGCTGCCTCGCTGAAGCGCCCCAGTCCCTGCCACCCAGTCTAGCCTCCAAGCTCACCAGACGCCTGCTCGCCCTCTGCGCCTACCCTGCCTCTATCCGCCCCCCCCGATCTCGACACCAAAGGGCAGCTGCAATAATAGAGCCAAACGTCCTAGCACCTGCACCCTCTTCACCCACCTCCACGTGTCCGTTGTTCAGCAGAGAGGCGAGGCGGTAGGGCGCCGTGAGCGAGGGGCAGAGCGACAGGATGGCGCTGTTCCACGACGTGCTCTGCCCCTCCACCTTGGGCCGCAGCTCCTTCTTGCGCATGGCCAGAGCTGTGACGGCAGCCAGGCCCAGCGCGCCCAAGCCCAGAGGCGAGGCGGCGGCGGCGGCAAAAGGCGCCAGCGCTTGCACCCTCATACCACGCCTGCCAGCGAGCGGGGCCAGGCGGCGGGGGGAGGCGGCGAGGAGCTGGGCTGTGGCACGGGGAGCTGCAGGGAGGAGGCGCTGCTGCAGTGCGAGCGGGGAGGACATTCCAGGCAACAAGGGCTGTGCTGAAGGCAGCCAATTAGAGTGATCCAGAATTTCACACGTGTTACAATTGGGCCAGCACACAGTCAGGTGAGCGTGCACAAAAGTCCTGCTGCGATGCGACGTGCTGTGCTGCCCACTTTGGCTGTGTCTTGTAGGGCTCTGATCGCGAGTTACCTAGCCTGTCCAGCATCTGTATCGCTCACGGCAGCGCGCGGGATGGCGTCCAACGCCAGCGCGGTTGTGGCCGAGTTGCCGCCGCCCGCAAACCTGACGGGCAATGCCACGGCGCTGGATTATGAAGAGCCGGACCCAGAGGAGATGCAACACGCCATCCTGGCCTTCTATCTAGTGCTGGTGCGCGCACGTGTGGCCAAAGCTGTGCACCCTCGCTTGCTGGCACCCCGGCAGCGTTGTCACAGATATCACCGTGTCGGTAGGATTTGGTGGATGCTGCGCCGGAGCCGCTGCAGCCAGCTGGGGGCTGCAACTGCCGCCCCACCGCCGCCCGCCCGCTGCCGCCTCACACCCGCTGCCTGCGCCTCCCACCTGTGCCCCTGGTGCTTTCAGTTTGTGATGTTCTTCGCCCAGGGGGCGCTGGTCAACTGGCGGCGGCGGCACAAGCGCAGCTACGACTTGGCCACGCTGGTGGGCCTGTGGCTCATCCCGCCCATCATTTCTGTCCAGCTGGGTGAGTAGGTTCAACATTTCCAGCTGCGTGCGCCCGCCAGCGCGGATAGAGGATGGGTTGAGAATATGGGTGCATGCGATCACTCCCAGTCGCTGTGCTGCAACCGCCGTCTGTGGGTGTGCGCGCCGTGTGCCTGTCTGCCTTGCTGCGCCGCTGACAGTGGCAGGAGCTGCTGGTGGGAAATGATGCCGGCCGGATACCACGAGCAGCCATCACCGCTCCCAAGCGCTGCCAAACATTGCTGCGTCGTGGTCTACTGCCCTGCCCCTGCACTGCTGGTCCCTCATCTTGCTGCTCCTGCTGCTGCAGGTTGCTGGCGGTTTGTGGGCACCTGGGCGTTCTACAGCGGCGTCACAGGGTACTACTTGTACCGCTGCTCCGCCAAGAAGCTGGACAAGGAGGTGCCCAAGCAGGTGCGGCACCGCCTGGCACCCTTGGTGTGCTGGTTTCCTCAAGGCGCCGGGATGTGCAGGGTGCATGGGCAGGCCGTGCCCCCGCCACCCCTCCACCTTCTCTGCACCCCGCACTGTTGTGCCCCACCTCCGCTGCCCCCTTCCAGGCATCCCTTCTTTGCGCCAGGTCAGCACACCCGGCAGTGTTTTGCCCTGCTGCAGCGCGGGTCTCCCAACTCCCTGCTCTCCCCTGCACCATGTACAGGTGTACGCCTGGTTCATGATTGTGTTCCGAGTCAGCGTGGGCGTCGGCTTTGCCGGCTACGTGCTGCTGCTGCTGGAGTTCACCGGGGTGGGCATGCTGCTGCGGCCGCTGCTGGGGCCCGGCGCGGCGCTCACAGGTGCGGGCAGCTTCAAGGGGTGTGCTGCTGCAAGGGGGTGGGCATGCTGGTGTGCCCACTGCTGGGTATGTTCGCTACATGTGCAGTCACGGGCAGCAGGAGGCTGGCGGCAAAGTAAGGGGTGGGCCGTAGCGGGCCGGATGGGAAGGCGCAGTGGTGCCCGGCAACGCGGGGAACGCTGCCTGGCACGCGGTGGCAGCCTTCACACCCCTCTGCACTGCCCCCCCACGTTTCCTCCCCTCCATACGCGCTTTACCATCCGCGTTTGCCCGCCCTGCCTGCAGCCATTTGGTACGGACTCTACTACGGCATCCTCACGCGCGACTCTGCTGAGGTGGCATCCGACCGTATCGCCAAGTCGCTGGGCACGGGGCGCAAGATGGCGGTGTCAGTGCGCAACTGCGGCATTTGCGGGGGGGAGCTGGGGGACGATGCTCCCATGACGGGCACAGGGCACAGCGGCGGCGGTGGGCACGGCGGGGCAGCGGCAACCGGCAGCGGCGGCAGCGGCAGCGGCAGCGGGCTGGGCACTATACAACTGTCGTGCAAGGTGAGGCCGGGTTGAAGTGGGGCACCGGGGAGGCGAGGAGGCAGGGCATTGAGCATCGCGGCTGCACTGGGAGGTGGGGGACACTGGCAGCTGCTGCTTGCTGGGACAGGCTTGATCCCACAGTGTTAGATTGGGCTGCCCCCCTGGCTCCCTGGCTCGCCCACCCGCCCTCCCCCGCACCACATGCGCTGCATCCTCCCCTGCCAGCAACATCACACCCCAGCACACACACACACGCACACACACACCGCCCCTCACCACCACCGCCGCTACGCTTTTACCCTCCCTTTACCTTTTCTCTTTCACTCCCCACAGCACCTGTTCCACATGGAGTGCATCCGTGGGTGGTGCATCATCGGCAAGAAGGACACGTGCCCCACCTGCTGGGAGAAGGTGTGTGTGCGTGTGTGTGTGTGTGCCGGGTGGTGCTTTTCGATGCCGGGCAGGGCTGGGCGGCTGCTCCGACGGGCGGTGGGCAGAGCAAGAGGGGGTGCACATGGCTGCGGCTGTGTTAAGAAAGCAATCTAAGCAACCTTCACCTCCTGCCCCCTTTTCTCCCCTGCGCTCAGGTGGACCTCAGGAATGTGTTTGGAGACAAACCCTGGGAGACGCGCAACCTGTCCTGGTAAGCGCGGCGGGGAGGAAGGAGACGAAGGGGCACCTGAGAGCTGCCGCAGCTGGGGTGGGGGGTGCAGGCTGCCGCTCCGCGTGCCCTCGCCTGCCTCTCTTATATCACTCTCCTCTCCTTTTCTTTCTCTTGCCGCAGGCATGCACCCCGCCTTGCCCCCTGCCCCTCCTCCCCACCCCGCTCAGCTTGTGTCCTATCCACTGCCTCTCCTCCTCCCGTTCCGCCCCCTGTCCTCCCCGCAGGATCCAGATGCTGGACATGGTGCGCTACCTGGTGGTGTGGAACCCCATCATCTTCCTGGGCCTCCACTTCATCTTCCACTTCACCGGGCTGGACCACCCGCCGGAGCACCACGGGCACGGGCACGGCCTGAATGGGACTATGGTCAATGGCACCATGGTCAATGGCACCATGCTGAATGGGACCATGCTGAACGGAACAGCGCTTAATGGGACGGCCGCAGTGCTGGGTAATGCCACGGCTGCAGTGGTGCTGAACGCGACAGCAGCGGCAGCCAACGCCACCGCCCGCCTGCTGCGGCTGCTTTGACCACTGTGTGCCGCCGGTCACCGCATCGCACCGCACATGGGCGGTGGCGGCCCTGCAATGACCTTTACTGTACCGCGCTTCCATGTACTTTTGAATGAACACTTGGCATGCAAGAAACACACATAAACAATGAACGAAGAACTGGCAGGCCCAAGCACATGTCCAGGAAGGGCAGGAGGATGTGTGCATGGGGCACTGGATGGTGCAAGAACACTACCGCTTACATACAGCTGTTCATGCGGAGTTAGGTCAACGTCAAAACTGCGCTCTGTTCAGGGGAGGCGTGGTCCTGCCCTTAAGCCGTCATCTCATACCCACTCTGTGCCGTCAGCAGCCAGGCCACAGCCTCGTGCTGCTAGCTTCCAACAATATGCAGAAGCTGTGAAAGATGCCCGCCTGCCAGCTCAGCGCCCGGCCTGGCCACGCCCCAGCAGCAGCTTCCTGCGGCCGCCGACGCCTTGCCCAAAGAGGGAGTAAGACGCGGGCACCTTGCCGGGGCCCGAAGCCTCCGCGGGCCCGAAAAAGGAAACGGCCTCCACCATGGCTTGAAGCGCACTGGCAGAGGAACACAGGGGTGGGACAGAGGGGGGAAGGGCAGATGATGTGAGGCAGCATGGCCGGAGCTGCAAGCAGCGGGCATCCCATCGTCTCCCCCACACAGCCGGAAGTGCGACAGGAAGGCGGGCACGTGACCGCGCCAGCGGCACGCAAGTGGCAGGCATCAGGCAGCTTCAATACAAACCTGCTGGGGCCCACGTTGTTTGGCACCAGCCACTGCTGCTCCAGCTGCACGCATTGTGGTGTGTGGGTGGGTGCGGCAAGGCGGGGCCCAGAGGACATGGGGCGCATTTGGGTCAGTCGGCTGTGGTGAATGCATTTGGTGAATGCATTTGGTGAATGCATTTTCCGGGCAGGGCAAGCAGCTCAAGCGCACAGCGGCAAGAGACAGGGCAGGGGAGACATAAGGGCAATGGCGGGCAGCTAGCCAGGGTACCGCAGCTGGCAGGCAGGCGGGCTGGCAGGCAGGGCAGGCAGGCGTGTAGGTTGGCGGGCGGCTCGCCTTCAGAATGGTGCTGTCGTTGCCAGCGCTCATCACCCTGCAGCAGCGCAAACACACGGCAATGCAAGCCACGCGTCACGGCACAGCCAGGCAGAGCCAGGCACCACACGGCACAGCCAGGCACCACGGCGCCAGCTGCACGCGGCATGCATCACGGCACAGCCAGGCAGTACGGCGCCAGCTGCAAGCAGCACCCGCGCGTCCACAGCTCGAATTGCCTCGACTCCTTTGCACGCCGACTGCTGCCATGCGCTGCTGCCGGGGCGCACCTAGCTGGCATGCAATGCACGCTGCCTCCTGCTCACCCAGTCAGCGCCCGCCAACTGCTGCCGAGCATTCATCCAGCGGCGCGCCTAGCTGGCATGAATGCAATGCACGCTGCGGTTGCTCACCCGGTCAGCGCCCAGGTCAGCCGAGCCTCCAGCTCAGAGTTGGCGTCCTGCTTCCTCAGGGCAATACCATACGGAGAGACGTACGCCTGTTGGGAGGGGAGGGGGGAGGGGTGCAGGCAGGGGACGGCACATGGTGTGCATCGGGTCGACAGGGAGTGGAGCGTGAGTCTTGCTTGCTGGGGGCGAGGCCTGCAGGGGCAACGTGTAGGCTTGGGTAAGGGAGCAGGCAGGGACAGCAACTGGGTGCGCACGGATCAACAAGGGTTGGAGTGTGTGCCTTGCTTGCGGGAGCCGTTCATTAAGGGACATGTAAGCGTGTGCGAGGGAATAGGGGGGCAGCAGGGCACAGCACACACAGGTCAGTCCACAGCACAGTGTGCTGGGCTGGGCAGCGCACAAGGGCCAGCACGCAGCAGAGGCTCACCAGTGCGTGCCCATGACAACGGCATGCAGCTCGTTTACAGAAGCAAATGAGGCATAACACAGCGCAGCAGGCCCCCTCGCACCAAGGGTGCTGACCAAGTCACCGACAGCGTTGCCTTATCCCAGGCAGGCTGCCCCCGACCGCCTGACCTGCGGGGCGTTGAGGAGGGGCAGGCCCACGACAGAGTCCGGGGTGACGCTGTCGTACACGAGGGCGGCGCAGTCGCCTGCACAGGGGAAGAGGGTGGCGGGGTGGTGCCTGAGCAGCGCCTCTAGGGGTGGGGTGGCCCTCAATTCGTAAGGCTGATGCAGGTGATGGCACCGGCACGATGGCACTCTCATTTTGATGTGGAAGGAGGAGATCTCCGCTAAGCGGTTTAAAAGCGCTTTAAAGCATGATTGTTAAGAAAGTGATCGGTAAGCGGGCAGGCGAAAGCAGCCAGACAAGCGGGCGGGCAGGCAAGCAAGGAGCAGGGAGACGAGCAGGCACTGACCGCTCTTCACTTTGGCCACCGCCTCCTGCAGGGTGGGGCTGACGGCAATGTTCAGGTCGCTGCCAAAATCCTGAGGCAAGGGGAAGGCAGAGGGGGTGCAGTATAATATTTGCGTTTAGAGCTAGAAAGTTGAGGGCCATGAGGGGCCGCCTTGAAAGGCCCATGCTGCTGGCTACGCCCTTCAAGCCTCAGGTTCTCTTGAAGAGGGCCGCTGGGCCCTGTCAGGCTGCACTGCAGCACCCCCAAGCTGCTGCCATGCCCTTCGCTGATGCTGCAAGCCCCACGAATCGTGCTCATCACTGTGATAACTCAAGAGCCAATCATTGTAAACACTCCAAGGGCCCCTGGGCACACCTCGAGGATGAACGGAAGCGCATAGTAGCCCTGCACAAAGCACAGCGTCTGACCCACCGGGAAGCTGCCTGCACGGCACAGGGTGAATTCCATTGTCATGTACCAGGCGGCAAGCTGAGACCTTTTCGATCGGCATTCAGTTGGGAGTATTGGGAGTATGGCAGTGGATTGGGGTAGCAGCAGGCGCAAGCGGGAGTGATACGCTTGACCTCCAGGACAGTGCCCTGGCCACACTCTTCGCGCCGCCAGGCCTCTCTCAGTGCGACCTCTCCGCCTCCCCTGACAAACCCCACCCCCAGTATGGCTGCGCACCCGTGAACACGCCGCGCCAGCCTCCGGCCGCAGTCGCCGCGCCGGGCTTGCTTCCCGGGCCCAGGATCGTGAGGCCGGCATGGGCGGTGTCGGAGAAGAGGGCCGCTCCTGAGCTGTAGTAAAACGGCCTGCAATGCCAGAGGGCAGGGTGCATGGGTGCACACACATGAACAGCAAGAGCCCTGCTCCCACCGCTCAGCACCCGCCGCCAGCCACCGACAGCCCAGCCTCCCCAGACAATGGCACACCCGCCATGCATGGCCCCATCCAGGACACATGGCACCCCACATGCAGGCTCTTTGCCTGTCCGCCAACCAACGCACCCCTCCCGGGCAGCACCTCATTTCTCACCGGACAAACTGCTCGGATGCCGCACGTGCCGGGGTGAAGCTGAAGCTCGCGACAGTCATGTCGATTGTATTGTTGGCAAGCCCATCTGTCCGGTCCTGCAGCGTCCACAGTGGCACTGCACTGGCAGCAGAGGGTGGCAAGGGAGGGAGGGCTGCTTAATAAGTCTTGCTGTCCATTGCTGGAGCCTGCAGCAGCCTGTGCTGGGCACAAATCTGTGCAATGAAGACATTGCAAGGATATCCATGTTCTTGTGGCCTTCAAGTGTGTCTGGATCGCAGCGTGCCAGGCCAAGCAATGGCAGCAGTGGTGGCCAGGTGGGGTGCCTCCTCGCCTTCCCCCGCCCCTCCACCCCTCGCACTCCTGCCGCGTCGCTCGCCCACCCCCTTGCCCACTGACTGGAAACGAACCCAACGTCTCAAGAGATTGTTTCAAGAAGGTTGCAGAAGGGCTCGTGCTGACCAAAGCTGGGTGCATTGGCGCGGCTTGCCTGGCGTGCACTGGAGGTTGGCGCGGCGGCACAGCTCATCTGCAAGCGCCACCTGCGCACCAGTTACGGTGGAGTCTCAGTTGTCAATAGTCGAGGCCAAGTTTGATTTAAACGTGTGTGTTGTTGGTGTACTGATCTGGTGGGCGGGGCGGGCAGGCGGGCGGGCCAGAAGGTGAGCGGGCGCGGGGGCGGACCGCCGCCCCGTCGTGCTGCCTGTCGCCTCGCACCGCCTCACCTCAAAGCCCTCTAGCTTCGGTGGCTGCCCCTCGGCCTGGCTCGCTGCGGGGGCGCTGAAGGGGAAGTTTTCGGAGGCCAGAAATCCGACTCGGACGGCGATAGGCTGGGCGCCCTGCAGGGTGTCGCCCTGGGCCCGGCTCCTCCTGGACAGCGCCAGCAGCAGCAGGAGCGGCAGGGCGTGGGAAAGCCGGGGCTGGATGTGCGGCAGCCGCAGCCGCCTGCCCATACTGGCCGGCTCTCGCGGTCCGAAGTGGGGTAGGACGCGGGTCTTGGGAGCTGTGAAGCTGTGAACCCAGCGTGCGATGCTGTTTGGTCGATGACAGCTGCCTCTGTTGTCCAAAAATGTGCAACGGAACGCTGGGCGAGGCCGTTCTCAATCGAGTTGGTGACGTGTAGCTGACTTGCAAGGGAAGTGCTTTCGCCTCAAGAGAGAGGCAGTTGTGAGCGCTCAATTGCGAGCAATAGGTCAGCCAGTCAGGCAGCAGTCGCAGAGGAGACGCCCAGAGGGGAGGCAGGCGGGCCCACGTGGGTGCACCTCCTCACGGCGATCGGCCTGAACCTGGCGTCACGAGCCTTGAGCCTCCCCCCCCTGCATCGCTACTTGGATGCATCCTTGTGTGTGTGAGCGACTTACAAGCTATCGTGTCAACAGGGTAGAAGGGGGGAATCCTATAAAAAGCCAGATGCATGGCGGGGCAATGGGGGCACAGAGGCACCGGTGGTACTAGGCGCCGTGCCACCCACCAATGCAAGCCTAACAGCAGGCACTTGCAGTACTACCCAGCAAGTAACCATCTGGGGCCACCCACGAAGGCATGCATTAATGGCAACGCCTCAGTTGTCGCTGAAGACGTCAAACGCATCCCAAAGGGATCCGCCCCCCTCGCCACCGTCGTCGCCGCCGTCGTCATCGCCGCTGCCCCAGCCGCCCTCGTCATCCTGCGCAGGGCGGGGCGGGCAGGACGGCAGCAGGTTGGGTCAGTTCGTGAGCTGCTGACCTGGCGGGGGCGCCTGTCCTTCTTTGTGATTCCATCTCCACGCCAGCCAATGCCTCCACAAGCTCAGCTGTTGCCTCATGCCAAGCTGCGCGTGCCGCCACTCCCCTGTGCCGCTGTCCCAACAGCCGGAACCACCGTGACCCCCCACACGTGCCCATCCCGAGGGGCCCCACTGAGGCTCACCTTGTCCTCCTTCCGGTCAAAGCCCGAGAACCAGCCGCTGTCCTCCCCACCATCCCCCCCTAGGTCACGCTCCAACGGTTCATCTGCTGGCGCCGAGGCGCCGCCGCCGCCGCTGCTGCTGCCGCTGCTGCCACCGCTGCTGCCAAAGCCGCCGCCGCTGCTGCTGCCGCCAAGGTCTTCGGCGCCGCCAAAGCCGCCCACACCCCCTGCTGCCGCCGCGCCGTCGCCGCCGGCCGCTGCCGCGGCGCCCTCTGCGCCCTCAGCTGCGCCCTCGGCTGCCCCTCCCGAAGGCACTGAAGGGGAGGGGAGGCGGGCCAGGCACGGATAGTATTATGCACGCTGTGTGGCAGGCCGTGCACTCGTGAACAGGCAGGGGGAGGACCAGCTGTCATTACAGGCGTGCCCCAGCGGCAGCGGCACGCATGACACAGCAGTCGAGACAATCCGCTCGCCACGGCACAGCAAAGGCCCTCCCGACACAGCTGCTGTGACCACTGGCAGCCACTTGCCAAGCCCGCAAGCCAGGGCACTCACTTGGGTAAGGGATGATGGGCACAGGCATGAATGGGCTGAGGGCGCCGCCTCCGTATGAGTGCCGAGAGAAGAAGTCTGTGTGCACGTGTGAGGAAGAGTGGGTGGCAGGCGGGGCAGGGGCGAGTCATGGCAGGGACGTTGCCAGTGCCAGGACGGTGCGAGCTGCCAGGAGTGAAGACGCTCAGGCGCTTCCCGCCAGCCAGGTCATCGTCGGCACGCACGCCACCACATGCTGAGCATGCTGAGCAGCATGCCCAGCCCAGCAGCTGCGCACCACAGCCGTTACTGACTGCTGCCGCCTTCTATTACCCATGCTGAGCACTCTTGAGCCCCGGTGATGAGCATCATAGTCGATGCTGATTGCTGGCACCCTTTGATCACCCATGCTGAGCATGCTGCGCACCATAGTCGATACTGATTGCCGCCGCCAGCGCCACCATGCGCTCGTCAAGCTGCAGCGGGCGGTGCACCATCAGCTGGTTGCCTGCAGGCGGGGCAGTGCTTTTGTGTGTGTGTGTCCATGAGTGATGAGGGGAATCAAGCAGGCAGGCATGCAGATTGGGTGACCTGTGGGGAGTGCAGCAGGGCCCGCACAGCGAAGCGCAGCACGAGCAGGCAGGCGCCAGAAGAAAGACCTCAGTAATGGCAGCATGATCAGCAAGAGCAGGCAGCAGCAATCAGGGGGCAGCAGGAGGCAGCAGAACGCCCTACCAAGGCTAGCAGGCAAGGACAGCTGCATGGGTGCGGGCGCATGAGCACGCATGAGCAGCAGCCATCTGTTAGGCACACTCATGCAGCAGCAAAGCGACCACACACCGGACAGCAGTAGCCCCGACCTGTGCTGGTTGGGATGACGGACACATCGGTGCGCGCCCGCGCCAGGGCGGTCACATCAGGCGCCGGGCGGTCCGGGTGCGCCGCCTGCACCGCCGTGGACACCTGCTCTGCCGCCTCTGTGGGGCTGCTGCCAAAGTGAATCACGTACTTGCCGGCGTCGGTGAACAGCTCCTTTCCAAAACCTGCGCTTACAAGTAGCAGGGGAGCAGTTGAGGTAGGGTGGATCAACATACTTGCCGGCGGCGTCAGTGAAACAGCGTCGTCACAAACCCTGCGCCCGCCCACACAAAGCAAGGCACGGCGGCGGGATGGGTCCGCTTGCACGTCACCGTTGCAGCGGGTCGTCAACGCCAAGTGCAAGAGCAGCCATCAGCACATCCCTCCAGTGCCCCATCCGCATACGTGTGTGCCCCTTTCTTTGCAGCCAATCAACCCCACAGCGCATCCGTCCGCTGCTACTTTCCGCGTTATGCCCCTCCCGCTCCCACCAGAGAAGTTGCGGTCGATGAGCGCCAGCGTCCCCCCCGCCTCGTCCTTGAGCTCAAAGTCCCAGGCCAGCAGGCCCCCCTGGACGGCGGCAAACTGGCGCTTGTCTGCGGGGCAGGGATGGGTATGAGGCGGTCAGATGGGTTACTACCCTGCCGCTCTCATCCCATGTGCCTTGCTCCCCCCTGCTGTCCCCGCATAGCACTGACTCGCCTTCTCGGCCTCATGACCATAGTCGCCAAACTGCCCACCGCTCGGCTGCCCTGCTGCACCGCTGCCCCACTGTGCCCCGGCTGTCCTCTTGCTGCCCCCCACTCTGGCTCAGTCACCCACTCAGCACAAAGCCCTACTGCATTCCATCACACAGCGCCTGCGCTCACCGATGTACAGGTCGTAGTTGCGCTTCCACAGGTGCCAGCGCTGGTGCACCTCGCCCACCACGTTGCCGCCGCCGTCCTGCAGAGGGGCACGCGCACCCGTTGCAAAAGCAGCGCCACACGAGTGACCCATGCCGTACCACGTGGTACAGCGGTCTAAGCAGTCCAGTCGTGATACGGCGAGTGCACACATGGATTTAATTCAATCCGTCACAGCTTCTGGCAGCCTGCCGCCACCCCCGCCGCACCTCTATGAAGATGGAGGAGTTGATGAGATACATGGGGCGGCGCATGCGGAAGATGACCTGGCCTGCAGCAGGGGCGCAGCAGGCACAGCATGGCACGGCAGGGGCAGGGGCATCAGCAGGCGCGGCAGCAGCAACTCCACGCCGTGTGCACGCTCCCTGCCCACGGTCCCAAACAAGCCAGCCCAGTGTTCAGACGGGCCGTCGTCACTGCCTCCCACTTCTGCCATAGCCCCCCGCCACCACTGAACTCCACCTCATATGCCCTTGATTGCCACCCACCCACCGTCGGGGCTGAACACGGTGGCTGTGAAGTTGCGGCGCGTGCGCAGCAGCTGCCTGCCGATGGCCTTGCCAATCGACCCCTCGTCCTCGGCAAGCAGGGCCACCAGGTTGCCTGCGTGGCAAGGAGGGAGGGAGGAAATGGAGGGAGTGGGGAGGAGAGGGGGCCTTAGGCAGGCAGGGGGAGCAACCCTCCAGGACATGGAGAGGAGAGGGGCAGTTAGCCAGGCAAAGGAGGACACAGCGGGAGACAAGATTAGAAGTTGGTCAGAGGCAACGGCAGCGTCCGCTCATCCTCTGAAGGCAGCGGCGCCTGATTGCCTGGAAAAAGGGGGCAGCCGAGGAGGTCAGGAAGGGGGCCAGTAACAGCCAGTGTGAGCAAGGCGGCAGCCGGCCAACAAACGCCAGCGCTGGCCGGCCTGCTGCCACACCATGCGGCGTGAGCATCCCGTTGCCCGCATGCTAGGAGCAGGGCCTGCCCACTGGGCACGTCAACCGCCCTCCCCGGCCGCCACCTCACACACCGTGCTGGTCGTAGACGCAATACTTGTTTGCTTGCTCAAAGCCCAGCAGCACGGTGCCCCTGCAGGCCGACACGAGCACGGGTGGGAGCAGCGCCATCGAGGGAGGTGAGTGCCGAAGCGAGCGTGCACAGTGCTCAGGGGGCCAAAGCGAGCATGCACAATGCTCAGCGGGAGAGCCGCTGTGGGCAATGCGCCTCGGGAGCCTGTGCTTAGCAGCCCCAACACTGGCCTGGTGACAGCAAAACAAGCGGGCAAGCGCTCTGCCCCAGCGTGCCAGGCAAGGCAAGACAGCGCCGCACTGCAGCGAGTCAGCGCACCATTCAACAGGGCGGGTCACAACGAGGGCTGGGTGGTCCACAACAGATGCAACCTGCGCATGCGGGCACGGTCAAGCAAAGAAGGTAAGTCATGGCGCGATGCTTTGCCGGGCGGCAGCGGCAGCAGACCAACAGACCCGCGGGTGGAGACATCTATAGCAGTGCCCGCACTGCTGTCTCCGACGGCAGCATTGCTGCCTCTTTGGAAAGACGGCGCAGACCAGGTACTCGGCAGCAGCAGCAACAGCATGTACATTGGCAGCTGCACCCCACCTGCACGTCGCTGGCCGGCCCCTCCCGGGGCACAATATCTGTGGTGGGCCCCGCCTCCACCTCGCCGCCGCCAGCCGCCACCCGCTCCAGTGCTGCCTCACGCCCGGCGGCCCCGCTGCCCCTGCTGGCGACGCGTGCGCCTGCGCGCCGCAGCCGCCGCAGCGCTGCGGAGCGGCTGCTGCCTGACGTGCCTGCAAACGAGCGCAGCTGCAGCAGCTGGGAGGTCGGCGCTGCTGCCGCCGCCGCCGCCGCCGCGGGCAGCAGCGCAGGTGCGGCACCCAAGCATGAGCCCGGCTGATCCAACAGACGCCACGCGCTAATTGAAGACCCAGCAAGCGCGCAGACGCCGCGGGAGGCGGCGGGTCTAGACGGGGCAAGCCAGGTCGGGTGCTGCAGCGCTTCCCGGAGCGCTGGCGCCGATGCACCAAGCCTGCTGGCTAGCGAAGTAACCGATCGCCAGCGGGACATGACGCCCAAGCGGCACCCAAACTCCCAAATGTCTCCCCAGACCCTGCAGGCCGCTTGATTAATACGAGGCAAGCTCTTGGAATTGATCTGAAACGCTGGGAGAGGAGAAGGCTTAGCGAGGGAGACATGGCATGCGTGCTGAGCTATGGACTGGCGGCCCTCGACCCGCCACCGCCGCCACCACCGCCCGTCATTCCAGCTGACCCAACTCGCTCGTTGCTGTGTTCCCTGAAACAACACGCCTTGAATACTTGACCGATCCACGTTGAGCTCCTCAATGTGGGTGAGCGCGGCCTTCGCAAGTCCGAGCGACCTGGAAACACCTTGCTCACAGGGCCTCTTCAAGGTCGCTCGGTGCAGGCACAGGCCAGCTCAGCAGGCCGCCTGGGCAAGGAGGCACTTGGAGAATTAACAGCTGTGCCTAAATAAATAAATGAAATCAGGCTGGGTGTGCTCCCCGCCTCATTGTGTGTCCCCTCCACTCAAACACAGTTTCTTCCCCTGTCCGCCCTTCCCATTTCCCTTGTTCTCATGATCATCACTCAGCACGTTACACCCTCATGAAACATTTCAACAGCGCATGATTGAGCACAGCCTTGGGCAGGACCAGTAGGCAGTGCGGAGGGAGCGGAGAGGCAAGGGGTGTCAGGAAGTGAGGTGGAAGGGGACACTCAGCCGCTGCACAGGGCCGTCATGCAGAGCGGGAGGGGGCAGCAGCGGCGGCTGGCAGGCATAGAGCTGAGGGCGTCTGGGGACAGCTGCACAGACGGCCTGGCAAAACCCACTCCCTGGGCAGCAGCCTGCTGTGCGATGCTGCGGCGCAATGTGGGGGCTGGGTGTGGGGCGGGGGCGGGGGCGGAGGGGCTCCACCGCGCCAGGCAGGAGTCAGCGAGGGTGGCTGCAGAGGCGCCAGCACTGGCGTGCGGGAATTCGATACGGGCCTGGTGCTGGCGGGTGGGCGGGGACACTGCTGTCAGGTGTGCAATTCATCTTCCGCGGATGCAGCCGCAGGCGCAGGCGGTGCAGGCGATGCTGATGCAGCAGGCAGGGGACTGGTGAGGTTCATGACTCCGTTCATGACAGCAATGCATGTGCCAGTGCAGTCAGCTGATTGATCTGCAAGGATGCACACCAACACGCTTTAAGAACAATACATTGCAAAACTGTAACAAGCCTTTTCCTAATTTCCCAAAAGTCTCTTTGAATCTGTGCGATATTCCCAAAGATTCTGCTGCGGGATACACGCTTGGGGCCTCGCTAATTTTGGTACTGCAGCGCCGGGTGCCGCAGACTGTTTGCAAATTGTAGGCGGTCTCTGACCAAAGGGAATGTGATAGCATGGGGGCAAGGGAGGCCCAGACACGGGCTCTGGCCAATGCATGCATTCCTTACCAATATGGTGCGACTGGCCTTTGCAGGTAGAAACCAGCCGCCGCCATGCTGGCGGGTCCGTCGCTCTTGTCACGTTAGCTGAGCACCCGCTTCAAATCAGACTCTACAGTCGCTGACACTCGAACAGTACCTCGCACACGGCTAGATCACCCTTCACAAGGCCTTGCGCATTGTTCGTGCCCTTTCAAGCAGACAGCCTCTCTCACTGCTGCACAAGGCGATCAGCAATCATGAAGACAGTATGCATGCCGCAGGCCGGCCTGCAAGGCAGCAGCACCTTGCGCACGGGCACGCAGCTGCGCGCCGCGGCAGTGGCGCGCGTAGGCAGGCGGCGCGCCGCCCCCGTCTGCTTCCACCCGGGCTCTGAAGGCGCCAAGGTGCGGGTGGGGAGGCTGCCAGGGTTTTGGCTGTTGACCAGCCGCCGCGCCATTGACCCTAGCGCCGCCGCCCTTATGCAAGGATTCTCTCGCAACGCAATCACCAGTATCCTGCCCCCTCCCCGCCTCTTTCAGGACCCCAAGGCGGCCACTGCCAAGGCCACCAAGGCCGCAGATGCCCCAACCGCCAGCATCAGCAATGGTAACGGCAACGGCAACGGCAACGCTGCTGCCGCTGCTGCCGCAGTGGCGGCACCCGCTGCCGCCGCCGCGCCCTCTGGCAAGGATGAAATGGTGCAGCTGAAGAAGGTCCTTTCTGCCGCCAAGGCGGCGCAGGAGAAGTACTCGCACTTCACGCAGAAGCAGGTGGGGGCAGGCAGGGCCTGAGGTCAGCAGCGGGGGGCAAGGCGCCTGGCATGGCCCCGCACTTTGCGACGGCACAGCGGTTCAACATCCGGCCAGCCTGCTTGCCCTTGCCTCCTCGCAGGGTTGGTCTGTACCCCTCTTACCTGCTGCTCTGAGATCCCCCTCCTCATGCTGCCCCCTCGTGCTGCCTCCCTACTGCCACAGGTGGACGAGATTTTCAAGGCGGCCGCCCTGGCTGCCAACGCGGCGCGTGTGCCCCTGGCCAAGATGGCTGTGGAGGAGACGCGCATGGGAGTGGTGGAGGACAAGGTGGGTGTTCGTTTTGGGAGCGTTTGCGAGATCGGGCAGCAGGATACCTTGCGGGCGGGTCTGGCTGCTGCCGAGCGCTCTCCCAGCATGGGTGACTTACCGGTGGCAAGTCCGCAGCACGGGTGCCTTACTGGTGGCAAGCCCGCAGCAGGTCGTACGGTCAGAACTGCAGGAAGTGTTTTGAGGGCGGGTGTGTGAGGCAGGAAACGGTGCAACCATCATTTGGGCCCAGGGGCTCCCCAAACGGGAGGCGCGGCCACCGCCACTGCGCCAGCCCCCTCAAGTTCACCAGCAGCGCTTCCCTTGTGCCCCGCCCTCCCGCCCCACACAAAAACCAACACAGGTGACCAAGAACCATTTCGCGGCTGAGTTTGTGTACAACAAGTAAGTGGAAGGGCGGGAACTTGGTGAGGAAAGGCGGCGGTGGATGTGGCACGCACAGGCTCGCACCGCCCACCCGTCGGCCGCACAGATGGCCACTGCTTGGTAGCAGCAACTCAAACCCTGTTGGCCCCCTTGTTTGCTCTCCTGCGCCCATTATGTCGTGTGTATACAACTCTGCTTCCTCCTCCCAACACAACTCAGGTACAAGAACGAGAAGACGTGCGGCGTGATTGAGCGGGACGAGGCGGCGGGCGTGACCAAGGTGTGTCAGCGGGGTCGCTGGCCGGTGAAGCTGCACACTGTGACCGCCTAGTGCCCAGCCCAACTGGCACGCGCTGTGCGTGCTCCGCCAATAATGTGGTTCACATCTTGGTCCCGTTGCAACCCTGATTTGTTCAACAATTTGACTCCTGCGACCCTGCCTGCCCACCTGCCCTGCCTGCCTGCCCTGCCCCGCAGATTGCGGAGCCTGTGGGCGTGATCGCCGGCATCGGTGCGTGCCTGCCTGCCCTGCTGCCTGCCAACCTGTCTGCCTGAGCGGTGCTGTTGGCAACCTGGGTGCTGGGCTTGTGACTTGTGTGTGTTGGATGCCCGCACACCGCCAGAGCTTGCAGCACTGCTCTGTTGCTGTCAAGCCGGGCCGCACGATGCGTCAACTGACCTGGCCACCGCTTCCCTGTCCCCTGTGCAGTGCCAACCACCAACCCCACGTGCGTTCAGTCGGGTGCAGCTGGCCTCACTGTTGGCAAGGCACCAGTGGACGGCGGCCAGCCCGGCAGGCGCCGGTGGTTGCTTTTGCTCTGCGGGGTGCCTGCCGCCCAAAAGGCGCCCCAAAAGGCACCCCAAAAGGCGCCCAAAAGGGGCCCCGCATACGCAAGACCTGCTCTTCCTTCGATCTTGATTGTATGGGATTTAGAAGGCAATGAATACTCCTTGAAAGCCTGTCTCTCAAGCTCCTCGCCCTGATGATGTGTGTGTGCAGCTCCACCGCCATCTTCAAGTCCCTCCTCACCCTGAAGACCCGCAACGCCATCATCCTCTGCCCCCACCCCCGCGCCAACAAGTGCACCATCGCCGCCGCCAAGATTGTGGCCGACGCGGCCGAGGCGGCGGGCTGCCCCCCCGGCGTGATTTCGTGGATCGAGAACCCCTCCCTGCCGGTGACCTCTGCCGTCATGCAGGCGCCTGAGGTGGCGCTGGTGCTGGCCACCGGCGGGCCCTCCATGGTGAGGGGTGCGGTTTCTGTCATGTAACAGTACGTGTGGAAGGAGTGCAGGCGGTGCTGATGTGGCGGTTGGGGTGGAGCAGGCACGGGAGGTGGCGCTGGTGCTGGCCACCGGCGGGCCCTCCATGGTGAGGGGTGTGTGGTGTGGTGTGTGTGCAGCATAAGGGGGTGGATGTCATGTTGTGTGTGGAACGGAGTGCAGGCGGCGGTAGTGTGGCGGTTGGGTTGGAGCAGGTGCGCAGGAGGTGGCGCTGGGGTTGGCCACGGATGGGCCGCTCCTCCTCTGTCACTGGCTACATAAATACATGCGAACGGTATGCACCGCCAGGCGGCGGTATGGGTGGGTTGGATAAGGAAAGAGGTCGTTGCGCATGCGCCGGCTGTACCGCATGGCTTGCCCTCGCCTATCCCCGCTGTCCCGCTCAAACAAGTGCTGCCACCCTGCCACCCTCCCACCTTGCCCTGCAGGTGCGCGCCGCCTACTCCTCCGGCCACCCTGCGCTGGGCGTGGGTGCTGGCAACACCCCGGCAGTCATTGATGAGACCGCCGATGTGCAGGTGCGGGCAGGGCGCAGGGCTGGGCTGTGGGTATGGTCAGGCAGCAGTGTGCGCTGTGTGTCGGCGGCAACACAGGGGGGGCAGCAGCGCCAGCAGCGGCTCCGGCTTACCACCCAGCTGGCCGTCCTGCTCCTCGGATATATGCCTGCCTGCCTGCCTGCCTGTCTGCATGCCTGCCTAGTTTATGCGCTCACTGACGTCACTCCCCCCCCCCCATGCCCTGCAGAACGCGGTGTCCTCCATCCTCCTCTCCAAGGTGGGCTGGGACCGCCGTTGCGCCAACTGCCAAATGCTTGACGCCTGGCGGTTGCTCAGCCTCTTGGCCCAGCGGCCATCCGCCAAGTGTCCGCCACACTACCCCTACCACGCTGCCGCCCACAACAGCCCTGGCGTCTTGCATGCCCCCTCCCCTGCAGACCTTTGACAACGGCGTGATTTGCGCCTCCGAGCAGAGCGTGGTGTGCGTGGAGAGCCAGTACGAGGTGGGTGGGCGCTGGCAGTGGGGCGTGGGCGGGGGCCACCCTTTGCTCCCTGTCACCTGGGCCTCGTACCCTACCTTTTGGTGTGCCCCTTCTTGCTATGCCGCCCTGCTCACACGCCCGCCCACCTACACGAGCCCTCTGCTCTGCCCAACCGTGCACCGCCTGCTCCCACCCCCCCCGCAGGCCGTCAAGTTTGAGTTCACCCGGCGCGGCGCCTACTTCCTGAAGAACGAGGAGGAGCTGAACAAGGTGGGTGGAAAGAATGAAGGGGTGGGGGTGAGGGGCTGTGAGCGTAGAGTGCTGGAGGGACGGGGAGGGAGGGAATGGGAGGGAGGATGGTGCGCAGGCGTCCAGAGAAGGGAATGGGGAGACGCCTGCTTACTGCATGACACGATGAGGTGGGGTAGAGTATGTTGAGGTTGTGTAGGGGAGAAGGCAGTCGGGGAGAAGGCAGTCGGGAGTGCGGAGCGATGGCACCGCCCCTCATCCTCCCTCCCCACCTCACCTGCTCCAAGCGTGGCCAGACTCATCCTTGCCTTGATGCCGCAACAAAGGTGCGCAACCTGCCCTCCTCATGACCTGTCTGTCTCTGCCCACCTGCCCGCAGGTGCGCTCCAAGATCTTTGTGAACGGCCGCCTGAACGCCGACATCGTGGGTCAGTCTGCCCAGAAGCTGGCCAAGCTCTTTGGCATCGAGGTGCCCTACTGGACCAAGGCCATCATTGCAGAGGTGGGGTGTGTGGCCTAACCCCTCCTAGGGTGTTTGCCCTCTCTGTGCTGCTGCTCATGTGCTTCGCTGTACTTGGGCTGTGTTGGGCATCAAGGAGGTGCCGTACTGTACTGTACTGGGCCAAGGTCAGATTGGCAGTACGACGGGCCCGGTGGTCCAGCCCGCGTGCCCTGTTGATGCTGGCCACTGTTGTTGGACTTGTTTGAACTTGTTAAAGGGTTGATGGTGGCTGCGATTCCTGTCGCCGTGTCACGCACACCCCACTGCAACCAACCGCTTGGCCCACCGACCACACCCGTGTTCACCGCCCCCGCGCAGGTTGACGTGATTGGCAAGGAGGAGCCGCTGTCTGAGGAGAAGCTGTGCCCCGTGCTGGCCATGTGAGGCATGCAACACTGGGAAGGGAGGAGAGGGGGGCTGTGGGATGCATGCGAGGAATGAAAGGAGTGTGCGTTGGCAGCCACGGTGCTTCCGAGACGCGTGCACACATGCTAATCACACAGCAGAGGTGTGTCAGGATGTGCACCATTGTGATCATGCTCGCCACATGGGTACCGCGCATGGTACTGCAGGTACAAGGCCCCCGACTTCCTGGGTGCCGTGGACATGGCCGACCGCCTGGTCAACCTGTTCGGCCCCGGCCACACCAGGTGTGTGCGGGGGTGGTGTTGGTGCATTGGTGGAGGGGTGGTGAGTGCATCGGTGGGAGGGGCGGAGGGGGACTTTGCATGTTTGGAGGCATCATGTGATGCGTCAAAGGGTGGGCAGGGCAGCAGGTGATTTAGCAAGCTGGCATCACAAGCTATCTACGTGTGGCAGTGGCAGGCTGGGATTGGGAAGCGGTGCCCACACGCTTGGCTTGGCCCGCACAGCCCCCAGCTTGCGGTATGATGCAAACCCATCACCACCTGCGTGTGCTCCCTTGCCTGGCCTGCCCCGCTGCAGCGTGCTGCACACCAACCCCCGCAACCGGGAGCACATCGACTTCTTCAATGGTGAGCAAGGGGGGCAGCACCACTGGTTGCACTGTCTGATGCTTTGTCTCACAATCGGGTGTTTCCTGCCTGCCTGCCTGCCTGCCTGCCTGCCAGTGTGTCCTTCCCCACCGGCCTTGCCACACACCTGCTGGCTCAGCACACCTGCCTTCCCCACTCCTGCCTGTGGCTGTGCAGAGACGATCAAGACCGTGCGCGTGCTGGTGAGTGGGGACCGCCGCCTGTGCTGCCGCTGCTCCGGCGCCGCCGCTGCACACACGGCTCGCCCTGGCACGCTGCCCACTCCCTCTCATGCCAGCTCTGCTCTTCTGTCGCAATATCAAATATGTTTGTCCAGCACCAAGGGCCTCACCCACCCCAACTGACGCCTTCTGTCCCTGTCCACCTCGCCCTCCTCACCCCCATATGTATACAGGTCAACACCCCCGCTGCCCACGGCGCCATCGGCGACATCTACAACTTCCATCTGCAGCCCTCCCTCACCCTGGGGTGCGGCTCTTGGGGATCCACCTCCGTCTCCACCAGTGAGTGAGCTGATGTGCTATGTAGTTGCACGCCTGCTGCACTGTCCTCTGGTCCTGCTGGCATGTGGGCTGCGGCCAGTGGGGGGTCTGCGACCAATCCAGCACTGAGTGAGGTGTCTGCTCTGGTTTTCTTGGGTCCCCTTCTTTTGCACTATGGGTCGCCCGTGCGTCAGCAGTGGGCATCCCACCCTGAGGGCCCATTGAGCACGGCCTGCATGGGTAGGCGGGCAATGCAAGAAGGCAACTGGGACGACGGCCCATGAGTTTCCCCCACTGAGGCCAGACACTGACCCCTGCCCTGCCCCGCCTGCCCTCTCCTCCCGCAGACGTGGGCCCCAAGAACCTGCTGAACATCAAGCGCGGCATCGAGCGGCGCGAGAACACGCTGTGGTTCCGCGTGCCCCCCAAGGTGCGCTGCCCTGCCTGGCACTACGCACTGGGCCGCCTAGGAACTAGCACGGCACCCTGCACTGCCTAACAACACACCCTGCGCGCCTGGCACAACACCGGGGGGGTGCCTGGGTGGGCCAGGTTGGGCGTGCGCTTGCCCTGCAGGCGCCCTGCTGCTGGCCCCTCACCTTTCTGCAGTCTTTTCGTCCGTCGGGCTGGCTGACTTCGACTATTCTATAGCTATGTTATGACTATAGTTGTAACGACTAACCTCCTGGCCCTCCTGTCTTCCCATCCTCTCGTTTGCAGGTGTACTTCAAGGGCGGCTCCCTGGAGACCGGGCTGAAGGACCTCAAGGGCCGGCAGCGCGCCTTCATCGTCACCGGTGCGCTGCATGTGCTGCGCCACCCTGCTTCGACACACTTGCCCCATGCTCCTGTTGCTCTTTTGCCTCCTCCACCCCTTCTGCTCCCCCGACTGCCCTGCTTTGGCACCTCGTATTCCGCTGGCCTGCTTCCAGCCGCCCCTCCTAGAAGTTCCTTTTCCGGTGATATCCCCTGTTGTCTCGCCCGCACATGCGCCCTGCGTCTCGTCCAACCATGCCCCCTTGTCCGCCTCCCACCCACCCCCCTCCCCCGCAGACAAGCCCCTGTTTGACCTGGGGTACGTGGACAAGGTAACCTCCGTGCTGGACACCATGGCCATCCAGCACCAGGTGGGTGGGCGAGGTTGTGGGGTGGGTAGGCGTGTGCATGGGAGTGGGCAGGACGGTATGGCCGCATTAGCGGGAAGCTTGCTTGCTGAGGCTTGCCGGTCGTGTTTTCTGCGTCGAAATGCGGGGCATAGGCCCAATGCAGGGCGCGCGCTGCCAGACGTCTCTGGCCACCCGCTTCCTCCAATCTCTCTACCCCGATGCAGGTGTTCACACACGTGGCTCCCGACCCCACGCTGACCTGCATCGAGGAGGGAGTGAAGGAGATGAAGGTGTGGGGGAGGGAGGGTAGTGTGCTGCCATCCTGCCACCGCCTCTCCCCTCACCTATGCCCCGGCATTTACACACGACTGTCTGCCAGCCCCGTCCTGCGCCACACCCAGCCCGTCGCACCACTGCAAACTCTTACTGCTTGGCCTGTTTCCGCTTTCTCCAGCCCTTAGACTCCGCCTCCATCATATCGTTGCCTCGGGGGCATCACCAAACAGGCCCACAGCCGCTCAACGCTTGACAGTGCCCATTGCCCTTCTGCCCGCCTGCCCGCAGGACTTCCGCCCCGACGTCATCATCGCCCTGGGAGGCGGCTCCCCCATGGACGCAGCCAAGGTCATGTGAGTGCGCTGCGCTGCGCTGCGCTGTGCTGTGATGTGATGTGTAGTGCTGCGCTGCGCTGCGATGCGATCTGATGTGATGTGGTGCATGCATGCTACGCTGCGCTTGTGATGCGATGCGCTGGGTCGTGCTAAGCTTTGCTCCGTATCGCGTGCACCTTGGGCTGGCACCTGCATGCAGCCTTTGCATCGCGGCCCGCCCCTTCTTGCCGGTCACCACAGCTCACTCGCTGCTGCTGTCGCCCTCCCTCCCCTGCCTGTCCCCCCACCCGCCCGCAGGTGGCTCATGTATGAGGTACCTGACATCGAGTTTGAGTCCCTAGCTGTTCGCTTCATGGACATCCGCAAGCGCGTGTATGAGGTGAGGGTGGTGGTGGATGGGGGAGCCAGAAATGGGCCAGAAAGTGGGCCAGAGATATCACGAGTTCGCACCCCTCCCGGCGCTCTCTTGCACCAACTCCCCTCCTCCCGCTCGTGCCCGGGCAGCTGCCCGAGGTGTTTAGCTGTTGTGCGCCCTTTCTTCACACACACCCCACTCATTCGTCCCTCATTTCATCACCAAACCCCGCAGCTGCCCGAGATGGGCCAGAAGTCGCTGCTGGTGTGCGTGCCCACCACCTCCGGCACCGGCTCCGAGGTGACCCCCTTTGCCGTGGTGACCGACGACCGCACGGGGCAAAAGTACCCGCTGGCAGACTGTGAGTGCGGAGGCACCGCTGGAGGGGAGGCGGGGTGTCTGCGACTGTGGCTGCGACTGTGGGTGTGGGCAGTGCTGCTGTTGCAGTAAGATTCTGGGTGCTGTGCACTGCTCCTTTTCCACATCTTTCCCTGCCCCCACACCCCCCTCTTGCAGACGCCCTCACCCCCAGCATGGCCATTGTGGACACCCACCTGGTGAGCCAGCAGCTGACGGTAGCGGGCCGTTTGTGTAAGGGCGGTGCGCAGGCAGGGGTGGAGGATGTCAAATGGTGGGCGGCTGGGATGGGCAGGGGCAGAGGGTGCGGCAGAACCTCGGGGTCTCATCATACACACGAGAGATCGCGGCTGCCTGCGCTGCTCCTGGTGCATGGATGCCACTGTGCCGTGCTGCGCGAGCCTGGTGCTCTGCTCCCAAGCAATGCTGGCGCCGCGTGTCTGGCAGCAGTTGCACCCCTGCTGATGCTGGTGCCCCTTGGCTGCTGCTGCTGCTGTTGCTCTCTGTCCCCCTCGTTCTCTCAGGTGCTCAACATGCCTGTGAAGCTGACCGCCTACAGTGGGCTGGACACACTGACCCACGCCCTGGAGAGGTGGGTGGGGCTGGCGGGGCAGGCAGAGGAGTGCAGAGTGGCGCAGGCGCGGCGGCAAATGGTCGCACTGCCCTGACGCAATGCCTACAACACTCCGCTCCTCTTCTGCTTTGGCTGACCGATCTCAATGTCTCCTTGTCTCTTTCTGTCCACGCCTGGTCCCGCCCTGCAGCTACGTCTCCATCTTTGCCACCAGCTACACCCGCGGTGAGTGCCTGGCAGCGGCGGTGCTACTCCTATGGCAGACCAGACGCGCACAGAAGGACAGCCGTGCTGCGTGTGCGCTCCCAAGGTTTTCCTGCACGGCCCTGAACAGTTTCTCACAGACCAGGCACCGCCACCATGTGCCGCACGTCGCCACGCACTGCCGTTCACCGCTACCGCCCTGGCCCCTCCCATCCCGCCCCGCCCTGCCTCCCCCGCAGGCCAGTCCAAGGAGGCTGCCGCCCTCATCGTGGAGTTCCTGCCCCGCGCCTTCCGGGAGGGGCACAAGGATTACGAGGCGCGCGAGCAGGTGCACGCAGCGGCCACCATTGCAGGCAAGTGGGGTGTGCATGGGGTGGAGACCATGGGTGGCGGGTTTGAGACGGGCGGGCCAGCGTGCATGCGCAGGACGGGGTGCGGGGTGGGAATGCAAGGAAATGCAGGGCCGATGATGCTGAGCAGGGCAGCAGCGCTACGCTGGGCTGCTGAATTCTCACCCGCTTCGTGGCAAGGCATACAGCAGTGTAGGATTTGCCAATGCTTCCCGTGTCTGTATCTGTAGCAAGTAATATACTATTCATCCGGTTTACCTGGCTTTGCAGGCATGGCCTTTGGCAACGCCTTCCTGGGCATCTGCCACTCGCTGGCGCACAAGCTGGGCGGGCAGTTCCACGTGCCCCACGGTGCGCGCGGGCAGGGGGCAGGGCAAGTGGGGGCGCATGGTGGATTCAGATGTGGTGTCGGTGACAGCCCTTCCTTCCTGTCACCCTTCTCACAACTAGGCTTTGCCAACGCCACCCTACTCTGCTCCGCCCGCCCCCCCTACTTATCGTTCTTTTCGTCTATGTCTGGTTTTCTTGCAGGCCTGGCCAACGCCGCCCTCATCTCCCACGTCATCCGCTTCAACGCCACCGACCGCCCCCCCAAGCAGGCCGCCTTCCCTCAGTGAGCGGGCAGGCGGCTATCACCACGTCAGGCGTGCTTTGGCCTGCGCTTTGGTTGATGATCATAGCGGGCGCAGCACCCTCTGCCCTTAGCTTTAATCTATGTCGTTACGTTCTGCCCATTGCCTCCACCACAGGTACCAGTACCCCCAGGCCAAGAAGCGGTACGCTGAGCTGGCAGACATGCTGGGCGTGGGCGGCGGCGCCGACATGAAGCCCCGCCAGAAGGTGGGTGCTGGCTGGAACTCGGGTGGTCCAGTGCGGGGATGTGGAGCTTGCTGCACGGCAGGAGCACGCTGGGTGCATAGGGAGTGCCAGCCGGTTCAATTCCTCGCATCCATCTCATTATAACCCAACCAAACCACTGTACATCATTTTCCGCCCCTGCAGGTGAAGAACCTGATCCTGGCTGTGGAGGATCTGAAGAGGCAGTGCGGCGTGCCGGTGAGGGGATGGCAGCGTGTGCCTGTTGCATGGGGCGCGCATGCGGGTGTGAAGGACAGCCAAGCAGATGGGATTTGGCTACGCGGCGGGGCGGGCTGCACAGCCTGCCCTTCTGTGTGGGCACACGGCAGCTCTGGCACACAACAGCCCTGCCCGCCTGCACAGCCTGCCCTCCGTGTGCCCACCTCCCCAGCCTTGCCGGGCTCACCTGCCTGCCCGCCTGCCTGCCCACCCTGACCTGCCCCGCCCGGTTCCCCGCCCTCGCAGGCCACCCTGAAAGAGATCATGGGTGCCGAGAAGGAGGCCGAGTACATGGCTGCGCTGGATGAGATGGCGGAGAACGCTTTCGACGACCAGGTGAGGGAGCTGGATGGGGTGTGATGAGGTCGTGCGTTCAGAACCCAAAATGCAACGGCCGGCTTGCTGGGCATGTGGGTGCTTGCAAGCTCCTCTGGACTGCCGACACCGTTCCAGCTGGGATGGGCTTGGTGTGTGTGAGAACCCACAGCTCTGAATGAGCATGTGGTGTGTGTGTGTGTGTACGAACCCGCAGCTGGCATCCGGGGGCCCTCACCCCCTCGCTGCCCCTGTGCATTTGTGCAGTGCACCGGTGCCAGCCCACGCCACCTGCGCATCTCCGAGCCGAACAAAAAACCTGTGGCAACGCCTTGAAACTTGCAACCTGCAACTTCTCACCCCCTGCAGTGCACCGGTGCCAACCCGCGCTACCCACGCATCTCCGAGCTGAAGCAGCTGTACATCGACGCCTGGTCCACCCCCATTGCCGACACGCTGACCATCGAGCCGGGCATGGGCGCCACCGGTGTGCCCCTGGATTAAAGAGGACAGAGGACAGCGAACGAAAGAGGGGGCAAGGCGGGCCCTGCCTGGCTCTGCTGCCGTAGCCCTTTGGCTGCGTGAGTACCACGAATGAGCCTTCCTCATGAGCCTTCCGGACAAGTGTCGCCCATGGGCACTGCTGTTCCCCCCTCGCCGCCCCGCGTTTCCCGAATGGGCACCCCGAATTGCGAATTCATCTTGCATGCAAGCGAACCCCACTCAATCATCCCCCTGATATCTCCCATCACCACGAGTCTGCCTTCTGTCTAGTAGAGCACAGCACAGCAGCGCGGCTGCCGCCGTGCCCTGCACGCTGTGCTCCGCCCTCCGTCTCCCTAAACGCCAGCTGTCGCATGGCTGTATCCTCCTCCTCCTCCTCCTGCTGGATACGCCAGCCCACCCAACGCATGCTCCCTTGAGATCGTGTCCTGCCCCGTTTGCCAGCTTCTGTACGAATCCGCACCCGTCAGTCTGTCCCGTCCCTCAGTCATCGGTCCGTCTTCTTTATTATTTGGCTGGCTCCACAATAATGTGTGATCCATTGCCTGCCCGTCCGGTCCGCTTGAATGCATGATGCCCGGCACGGCGCCCGATGCCCTTGCACCCCAGGCCCCACTCACACCTTTGAAAGATAGAGAACCCAAACCAACCCTCGCAACGCTGCCTTTTCCCTTGAAACTACCCCCTCTCCCCCAATGCCAAGCGTCAAACCTTTTGCCCACCTCTGTAGCGAGTTGTAAGCAGCGTTCTTTTCCAAATTAAAGCAAGTAGAGCACAGTGCAGTGCAACTGGGCACACAAGAACAGTACGGGTGGGCCAGACAGAGCAAGGCTGCGCCAATACGCCAGCTACAAGCCCTGCGCCTCGAGCGCCGCCACACAGCGTGCCGCCAGGCTCAGAGCAGCCTGCTCCAGAGCTGCTGCATCGCTGCCAGCAGCCGCCAGCTCCCCGCCTGCCGCCTCTGCCACCACATCGTTGCACGCTGCCGCCGCTGCCGCGCTCAGCCGTCCTGTCGCCTCTTGCAGCGCTTGCCAAGCACTGGGCTCTGCAGGCGCAGCTGCAGGCAGCCGGCGCAGCAGCGCAGGCAGCAGCAGCGCGCCGAGCTGTTGCCGCAGCAGTTGGCAGGCCCGGGCAATGCACTGCTGCTGCTCGCGGCGTTGCTCTTTTGCAGGATCCGCCGCGGGTGCTGCCGGGCCAGCCAGAGCATCCTGCTGCTGCTGCTGTACTGCTGGCTGCTCTGTGTCTGCCGCTGCTGGCATGCTAACCTGCATGGCCTCTGCCTCTGCCTCTGCCTCTGCCCCCTGCTGCAGCTCCTGCGATGAGCGACCCTGCTGCTCACCTGCGCCCCCCTCTACGCCATCTGAGCCTGCCTCAACCTCCTCCTGCTGCTGCTGTGGCTGCCCGCCCTCCTCCTCCTGCTGCCGCCGCCGCTGCTGCTCCTCCTCCTCCTGCCGCCTCTGCGCCTCCTCCCGCTCCCGCTGCTGCTCGTGCCGCCGCGCCTCCTCCTCCCGCTGCAGGCGCCGCACATGTGCTGCCGCTGCTGCCAGCAGGCGCGTGTTGGCTGGCTCCGCCAGCTGGAGCTCTTGCCGGAGGGCAAAGCAGGCGGTGTCGATCTTGTCCTGCACAGAGCAGGCAGCCGTCACTGCCGCCTGTGCCTCGTGCCTGCATGGTTGGAGGGCAGCAGAGTTGGTTTGTGTCCCAAGTGCACGTGCGGGCGCAAGTAAGCAAGGTGGCTCCGGCAGCAGCCCAAAGCCAAACTGCAAGCCAGAGAGTTGCTGCAGCCGGCAGTGGTCTGGCTCCAGACCTGGCAGCTCAAAAGCACAACACCGCCGCCCCACTGCTTCCGCCACGCTACCCCCCCCCCCCCCCCGCACCCGACGCTTGGCGAGGCGGCCTCGTGCTGCCGCCCCCGCCGCGCCTCCCGCTCCCGCCGCTGCTGCTCCTCCTCGGCCAGTGCCAGCACTTGGGCTGCAGCCGCCGCTGCGTCAGCTTGCAGTGCATCCACTGAATCGTAGGCGCCCTGCTGGCAGCGCTGCGTGATTTGGGCAAAAGTGGGGGCGGCAGCGGAGCCTGCGCCCACGGAGCACGGGCCACGGCGGCACAGCAAGTTTTGGAGTCACAATGAAAAAAGCCAGAACAAGCAGGGATGCCCCGGACCAAGCAGTGCCCAAGCAGCACAGGAGGGCCACTGGCACCGACAGCATAAGCTCAGCATAATGGAAGCTTAATGTGCGCCTCACCTGACCTCCGCCGGCTGCCGCCTGCTGCGATGGAGGGGCGGCGGCTCGCCACCCAGCGGTGCAGGGCAGCCACCCGCTCCCGTGCCAGCGCCGCACCCATCTGCTGCTGCCACGAGAGCAGGCGGTCAAACAGGCGCAGGCCCTGCTCGAGCTCTGCAGTGTTGCACTGCTCCGCAGCACGCTCCTGCTGCACACGCTGCTGCTGCCGCCGGCGGCGGTTGGGCGTCAGCGCTTGCTGCTGCTGCTGGGGCGCGCTGCTGGGTGGTGTGCCTCCTGCAACTGCCCGGCTGCCGCCAGATGTGCCCTCCCCGGCTGCCTCGCCTGCCTCCTCCTCAGCCGCTGCATCTGTAAGCTGTCGGTGCCACTGCACCGCCGCCTGCGTTGCCACCGCTGCGGCCGCCTGCTCCGCCGCCGCCGCCGTGGCACGCCGCCAGGCAGCGCCACTTGGGCGCGGCATGCGAATGACGCTGGGGGCTGCCACAGCTGCTGCTTCATTAGCTGCAGGAGGTTCCGGAAGCAACCCACTAGTAAGCTGGCCGCACTGCGGGAGCTGCTGCTGCCGCTGAGCAGCAGCCCCAGTTGCTGCTGCCGCCGCTGCCGCCGCGCCCGTGGCGGGCCCGGCAAAGAAGTGAACCAGGTTGGCGGGGGTGGCATCGGGAGCCGCATGGCAGGTGGCCAGCACAATGACGGGCTGCACAACAGGCAGGCAAGACAGACAGGCGAGCAGGCAGGCGGGCGGGCAGGCAGGCGGAGGTCAGTTGGGTGCAGGCTAGCAAAGCAACCTGGACTGGAGGCTCAGCGGAACACGAGCATCGCATTAATGGCTGCCCTTAGTGCGTGAATTAGATGCTGACTAGCCGCCGCACCTGATTGGCCGGGACCTGCCGCATGAGCGATTCAAACACGCTCCAGGCCTGGGACAGGCACACCACCTCCACTTCCGTGGCGTCCTCCTCTTCGGCGCCTGCCCCAGCTGCTGATGCCGCCGCTGGTGCTGGCTGTGCGGGTGGCTGCGAGGCCACCCCGGCTGCTCCAGCCAGCTGGGCCTGCTGCTGCTGCTGCTTCCGTAGCTGCTCCGGTGATGCTGATGTGCGGATGGGCGGCAGGCCAGCCGGCGGCGCCAGCACGGGTGCAGCGGCCAGCGGCGGCGGGCGCGGCGGGCGGCCAGCTGTGCCGGGCTCTGCTGAGCTGGCACGCTGCTGCAGGTCCCACATGGTTGGCCCCTCCTGCCCGCCCTGCTCCTGCTGTGCCGGCTGTGCCTGCTCGTGCTGACGGTGCAGCTGCGTGACGGTGCGCAGCGCACGGGCCACCGGCGGCGTGTGCCCCGCCCGTTCTTCGAGAGGCAGGAGGCCCCTGCATCAGGGGAGGGAGATGCAGGAAGAATAAACAGCTAAAGTAGGTTGCAGGCAGGGCAGGGAGGAGGTACCAGGCATGCCAGCTCAGCACAAAGCGCAGCAGCAGCGCAGTTACCCAGGTACACCAGCTGTGCACAAATGAGCAATTGAGCGGCTGGCAGCACAGCAGGCAGCACAGCAGGCAGGGAAGCAGGCACGGCAGGCACAGCAGGCACAGCAGCACAGCAGGCAGCACAGCAGGCACGGCAGGCACAGCAGCACAGCATGCAGGGAAGCAGGGGAGGCGCACCTGAATGGAGAGGGCGCCACTGGGAAGCCGTGCTGCCCGGGGGAGGACCCCATGGGGGAGGTCACTGCAGGGGTGGCAAGGGCGGCGGTACACAGGCAGTGTGAGCAGACAGGCAGGCAGGCGACAAGGTGGCAGCATGAGCTCGAAGCATGGAAGTTTGGCATCCTGGGAGCTATCTGCAAGAACAGCATTTCAGATTTTCTTAATAAAGTGCCCCTACAGACTCAACTGCAGCCAGTGTCATTGCTGCCTTGCATCCGCTGCTTTCAGGCACAGCTGCATCAGCCATGTAAGCCCCTCTCACCCCTCACGCCAAAACTTGGGGAGTGCAGGCCGCCCCGCCTGGCAGACAGGGGCTGCTGGCCGCTGCCCGCCTCCTCCTCGTCTTCATCCTCCTCCATCTGCTGGGCACCCTTGCTGGGAGGCCGGCAGAACCACCCGCCCTGCTCCAACTCCTCAGCCTGCATGCGAGCCTGAAGGGCAGGGGGAAGGAGGCAGGGAGGGGAGAGTGCCTGCTCTCAGGAGCCACCGGGCCATTCCGTCCCAGCAGGCCCGGCGCACAGCACAGCAGCGGAGCGCAGCGCGACGCAGCAGTGTTCAGGCATGCCCCCTTGGTGCTAGAAGGGTGCAGGGCTGCCGCCCCACCAACCTGGGAGAGGGCCCAGGACTCGAGGCGGGGAAGGTAGAAGACGCAGGGGGTGTGCGGCCCTGCACGCCTGCACATGGACAAGGAGGTGCATGGGATGGCAGCGAGCAGATGGCTGCTATCCTGGGCAGCAATGGGTGCACACCACAGGCACTGTCCGGGAGGGTTGCAGGGCACAGCAGAAGGGCTCACTGCCTGGGCAAATGGCTCCTGCCTTGCCAGCTCAATGCTCTTCATGCCTCTCCTCATCTCCCACCTGAGCGCCTCGTTGACCAGCGCCACACAGCCGCCCGTGGCGTCGTCGCCTCCCTCCACAACCAGGCTGGGCAGGCTCAGGCAGTGCACCGGGCAACCTGCCAGGAGAATGAGGGGGAATGGTTCCAGGCGGCAGGCAGGGCGGACCGGCGTGGGTGACAGTGGCCACTTGGCGAGGGGATGGGCGAGGGATGACGTCCAGCTGCTTGCTGGTGGCATATCCTGAAGTGCAGATGCACAGCCGTGCAGTGGACTATGCAGATGATGCAGCTTTCAAGGCCACAGCAAAAAGGCCAGCGCAGAGCCACCCTTACCGTCGAGCAGCTTGAGCAGCGCCCCCGCCGCCGCCTCCTGCCCCTGCTCCCCCTCGCCCCACAGCAGCAGGCGGCAGGGCATGTAGCTGCGCCCCATCCGCTGCAGCTGCTGCTCCTCATCTCCCATCTGCTCGGCTCCAACTGTAGAGCCCGCTGCTGCCGCTGCCGCTGCTGCCACGGGGGCAGTGGGAGCAGCGCCAAGGGGGGCAGCTGTGGGGGGCAGCAGCGCACCGTGCTTCAGCAGCACCGCTTCCAAAGCGGCAGGCACCTGCTGCTGCTGCTGCTGCTGCTGCTGCGCTGCGCTCCCACACGCCGCAGGCTGCTCATTGCTGGCCTCTCCTTCTACAGAAGCGGCCGCCTGGGCTGCGGCGGCGGCCGGCGGCGGCAGCGGTAGGTCGGCTGCATGCAGCGCCGCTAGCGCGTGCTGCAGCGGCTGCGCCACGAGCGGCAGCGCGTGCTGCTGCAGGGGCGCCGCAGCCTCTGCTGCTAGCGCCGACAGGCCGTGCCTGCGGGAGCAGGGGGGCGGCGCCGCAGCAAATGCCTCCCGCCAGTCGCTCGCCTGCACCTCAATCCCATCCAGCAGCTGCCGCCGCCGCTCCGCCTGCTGCTGCTGCTGCTCTGCTGGCTGCTCAGTCCCACTGCCCCGTGCTGCCCCTTCCCCTGCTGCCCCGCCTGCTGCCGCGCCGCCCGCTGCTGCCGTCTGGCCTGTAACTGCCGCCTCGCGCTCAGCTTGCTCCAAGAGCAGCGGCGAGCAGCGCCTGACAGCCGCCATGACGGCAGCGGTGCATAGGGCTTGAAGGTCGGCGCCAGCATAGCCCTCTGCCCGTGCCGCCACTTTCTGGAGCAGCTTCTCCGGGGGGGCCTGGCTCCAGCGCTGGGTGTGCACCCGCAGGATGGCCAGCCGCTGGGCGGGGGTGGGCAGCCCAAAGTAGACCTGCGGAGCGGCAGAAAAGGCCGCGGAGGGACAGACAGGAGAATGGTTGGGGTGACAATCGAAGGGTGGGAGTTTGTCTGTTTTGAGTTTGGGCAGAGCTCGGCACAGCATGGCACAACACGGCACAGCATGGCACAGCGCAGCGGACGGGGCAGCGATGAGACGGCCTGCTCTCGTAGCGCTGGTCGGGGCTGGCATTGCCGTTGTGGCACCTGCAGTCAATCAACACCCCATGCGCCTTACAGTCAAACCTTCCCGGGCAGCACCCACCTCCAGTCAACACCCGCCCTGCACCCTGCCAATGCCCCCATCACTGCCAGCACCCACCTCGCGGTCAAACCGCCCTGGCCGGCGCAGCGCCGGGTCAATCGCTTCAGGCCGGTTGGTGGCCCCGATCACAATCACGCTGCCCCGGTCTGTCACCCCATCCATAAGGGAGAGCAGGGTGGACACCACTGCAGGGCAAGATGGAGGCAGGAAAATAGGTTTGTTAGTTTGCAGCTTGATGCATGATGTGAAGCTCGCCTCGAGGTCCCTCCAGCCCCCAACCCAGTTGCCCCGCTAACCTGAGGCGTAGATCTGGTCGCCGCCGCCCGCACGGGCGGCGCGGGCGGGCACCAGTGCGTCCAGCTCATCCAGAAATATGATGGCGGGGGCGCGGCGGCTGGCCTGCACACATTGAGCGACAGATGCAGGGAAGCTGTGTAAAAAGGACGAATGGCGGGGGTGCGCGGGCTGGCATGCGCATAGGTTTGGCGGGCCGGGGGAGCGTGATGAGAGCGCGGTGGGCAGCACGGCAACGGGAGCCAACCTGGCGCGTGTGGGTCGTGCACAGCGGAGCGCAGCGCAGCACAGCACAGCGCAGCGGAACACAGCATGCACAACACAACAGCGCCACGTCAGCGCCACCTCACCTCCTCAAACAGCAGGCGCAGCGTGCGCTCCGCCTCCCCGTGGAACTTGCCCAGGCAGTCGGCACCCTTGCGGGCAAAGAAGGTGACCGGCAGGGGGGAGTGCTTGGCGCAGGCGCCTGTTGGGGGTGGCGGGGCCAGGGGCAGGGCAGAGGGACGGAGCGGCAGGGGCAAGGGTGAGAAGATGCAGGAGGTCAAGCTACCGCAGCAAATTTGCTGCTGCTGCTGCTGCCTGCCTGCCTGCCTGCCTCCAAATTTGCCAGCGTGCATGCCCTGCTGCCCAGCGCACGCATGCATTGCAGCAGCTGGCTCGGCAAGCAACGACATGCATTGCACCCTGGCCTAGCACAGCCGAGCCTGGCCCAGCGCGCACGCTGCCCACCTGCCAGTGCGCGTGCAACCAGAGTCTTCCCAGTGCCCGGAACTCCATGGAACAGGATGCCTCTGTGGGTGTGGCCCCAGAGGAGGAAGACAGGGAGGGTCAAGGCATTAATGCAAGTGGCGGCATCGCTATGCAAACTGCAGCCAGCACTGTCTGGGGATTGCGGCCCCAAAGACAGGCAGGCAGGCAGGCAGACAAATGAGCAGAGGCTGATGAGAGGCTGCAGGCGAGTTCTGGCAGGCCAGGCGGACAACAGAGCAGATGCGCCATTCTAGCAGACTCCCCACCTGGGTGGGCGCAGCCCCATGCCCTCGAAAAGTGCAGGGTACTGCATGGGCAGCAGTACCATCTCACGCAGCTGCCGCACCACATCGTCTGCGGCGCAGGCGGGGACAGGGGAGTGTGTTACATCAGGTGTGGGGGCAATACAGCGCAGGAGGGCCAGCGGGGTTGTGCCAGTCGGTGCTGGGCAGCAACACGGCTGCTTGCTTCACCTGTGCTGTCTGATACGCAAGCCCAGTTTGATAACCAAAGCAATGCAAAGAGAAAGAAGATTTAACGGAGTGTAAGGACAGCACGCACCCAGGCCTGCCACGCTGCTGAAGTCTGTTGCGGCGATGCTGCCGACCACAGCCGTCTCCACTGTTGGTTGCTGCTGCAGGGGCTGCTGCTGGGAGTGAGGCTGCAGCATGCCCGGCCCTGCAGGCAAGCAGGCAAGCAGACAGGCAGGAGCGGACACGAGGGCGCAGTGAGTGATTGACCAGTGGGCTGCCAGACGTGCCTGCATGTGTCCAAGCAGATGCACCGGCCAGCCACACACAACTTTGACAGATGGAGGGGAGTACAAGACCCGCAGCAGGAATTCGTTGTGCTGTGCCTGTTGGCCCACCGGTGGGGCGCTGCACCTAGGGAGGGGAGCGGGTTCACCTGCGGCCTTCCTGCCCTCCCTCAGCGCCTTCCCTGCCGTGCCTGGGGACTTGACAAAGATGTGCTGCACGGCAGTGCCGTCGCCCATGAGAGTGATGGGGTTCAGCTTGGCTGCAGGGACACGTGACAGGGGGAGGGGCGGCAGGTGAGCTCTCTGAGCTGGAAGCATGCGCCGCATCCACGGCATGCAGCAATGCCAAGGTCAACAGTCTGCTCACAGCAACCGAGTGCATTGGGCTCTGGCAGCGACAGCGTGCACCGCGTGCAGCAGAAGCGGGCGGTGCTATCAGGCACCAGGCGGCAGGGGGAGGCGGCAGCAGGGAGGAGGCGGCAGGCAGCAGGCAGCAGGCAGCAGGCACTGTACTCAAGCAGCAGGCAGGCAAGCGGCGGTGGCTACCTGTGTCTCGAGCCAGGCGGCGGGTCTCCTTCTTTTGGAAGTGTTCATCATCGTCAGAAGACTCCACGTCACGCTTCCTGCAGCGAAGTGCCAATCAAGAAAGCATTCCGAGCAAGCATGCCAAGCCAAGCAAGAGCAGGCAGGCGGGCAGAGCAAACGAGTGGGCATGCACGACACGCACACACGTCAGAGCAGGGGCCATGGTGAGATGTGGAGCAGTGCACAGAGGAAGCGCCCCTCACCGCTGCCGCTCCAGCTCTCGCCGTGCGCGCTTCATGGCTGCGTGGGCCTGCTCCATGTGCTGCCGCATCGCCGCCTGGCGCCGCCCACGCTTGCGGCCCCTGCAAGCCAGCAAACCAGACAGACAGCGCCTGAGCATGTGGCCGAGAGTTGTTCTGTGCGACAGCATACAGCGGGCGTGGGCAGGAGTGCTCGCATGCATTATACAATCCACCTGTGCACGCCTCCACCCCTGCATCACACACAAGCGGGTATAAGCATCACACCCCACCCTGCCCCACTCACACAAACGTGGGGAGCTCCACAGGCGAAGGCAGGTCAGCTCCCTCTGCCTCCCCGCCCCCAGGCGTCTGCTCCGGGCCCAGCTCAGCGCCCCCAGCGCCGGCACCTGCCAGCTCAGCGCCGTCTGCTGCATCCAGTGCTGTTCTGTGGTGGGCCGCGCCAGCTGGCGCCGCGGCGTGGCGGTACGGCGTGAAAGGGGTGCGGCTGCGGGCCAGAAGGGGCGGAGGGGTGGGCAAGGCGAAGGAGACAGGCGCGGTCGGTTGGCATGTGATTGCAGCTGTACTGCCAGCGTCCGTGGCACAGGGCGCACATGTCCACAACAGGCCACAGGGCCCGACAACCCTTCCCTCACCGTAGCTGCTGCCGAGCCTCCACCTCAAACTGGCGTGCATGAGTGGGGCACGCCACCTGGAACTGCCCGCAGTAGTAGGTGCAGCCCGCCTCCTTGGCACAGGCCACGTGGTAGCTGCAAGCGAAGGGGGGAATAGTGTGCGGGGACGCAGGGTGGTGAGTGTGAGGCGGGGGTCATGGCTGTTGCATTGCGCCTGCAGATGTGGCGTGCTATGCTGCCCAGCGGCGAGGCCTGCGGGGCTGCTCAAACATGAGGCCCACAGTGTGGCTGAGCCGGCTTGCTGTGGTTTTCCCAACATTGCCCATCTGTATGCATGCACCCCCACTCGCCCGCCGCACCTGCAGTTGCAGGCGGGCACGCGGCAGCCCAGCGTGGCCCCCTTGCGCCCGCACTGGCTGCACTTCATCAGCCGCCCGCGCTTGATGGCGGCCAGCACGTTGCGCAGCGTGCCGTGGTCGGTTTCAAACACCTGCGAGGCAGGACAGGCGAGGACAGCTGGCAGGGTAGGCACGCGGCTGGGCACGGCCATGAGCAGTCAGTGCACCAGGCAGCTGGGCACAGCTGGTGCAGGCGAGAAGCACAGCAGCTGGGCAGCTCTGGCACAGGCCCCGTCAAGTAGAGCCCCCTGACAGCCATCCCAGTACCTCGGGGCTCCACAGGGCGCACAGGCGGTGCACATAGAGTTCGTCGGCGGCCGGGTTCTTGGCGTCCCGTATCGGCCCCAGCAGCGGGCCCAGGTTGACGGCGGCCGCCGCCGGCTGGCTGCACAGCGCGCAGCAAGAGTGCAGCATCGCAGCCGGCTGCCAAGCGCCCTCCACTGTCACCCAGCTGGTGATCAGGCAGCAAGGCCCCAGCAGCCGCTCCTACAATTGAAAACTCGCATTGGCAGCTCAGGCTAGTGACCTGCGATATCCAGCGGTGTTCAATATTATTGGTGACTGGTTTTCCAGCAGCCGAGGCAAGTGAACGAGCGGCATTCTTTGCGCGCCTGCTGCGTCGTGCTGTGGCCTGGCGCGCCCATTCCGCTCTGCAGCGGCGCCTTCAGCCTCCCCTGTCTGCACACTAGCGGTCGGCACACCCACCCGCTGCCCCACCGCCCCTAAGCCTGCAATCGCCCGCCTTTAGTCGCCACTGCCCCAGCATGGCTGACCTGGAGCAGCATTATGAGGGGGAGGAGCTGCAGGCAGCCGACCACGAGCTGGAGGGCGCCGGCACGGAGGACATGGTGGACGCCGCGGCGGTGAGCCCTCCTCGCTGCTGTCTCTGCCGCAATCAGCCCTGGAGACCGGCCATGTAGTGCTTTGTTGCAACGCCCTCCCTCCATCGCGCCTCTCAGCCCGCCTGGCCGCCGTCGCTGTGCAGGGCGGAGCGGCGGGCTGCGGCAACGCTGGCGGCTGACCGCTCAGGTGTCCCAGACCTCCCGCTTCAGCCCCTGCCCTTGCTTGGCCCCTTAAAGAAGCCGAACTGACAAAAGAGAAAGCGCATGCATGCCAAAAAAAGAATTGAAGCGCTGCAGAAAAAGGCACGCTGCCCAAAACAAGCCCGTCAAGGGACGGAGCCGGCACCCAAGACGCAAAAAAAGCGCAAGCAAAAACACAGTGAAAGAAAAGTGCCAGGCAGCGCCCGGCGTCCTTCGCGCCCTGCCACTCACACGCCTCTACTGCTTCGCCCCTGCCCTCTCCCTTTCCGGCCCAGCAGGAGCAGGAGCTTGAGGCGATGAAGGCCCGGCTGGCAGACATGGAGAAGGAGGCTGCCAAGCTCAAGGAGATGCAGGTGGGTTTTATTATTATTAGAAGAATACTAGGGTTAGATGTCAAGCGGGGCTGGCCTGGCTAGTGAGTACAGTGACGGGGCAGAGGGATGGGTGGATGGGTGGTTGGCAGACGTGGAGAATCAAGCGGCAAAAGCGGTAGGGACGTGCAGGTGGGTTTTTCACTACATGTCCTGCGGGGCTGGACTGGCTACTGAGCATCACAATGGGGCAGAGGGACGATTGGGTTGATGGATGGCAGACGGGCAGAACGTGAGGCGTCACAGCAACATGCGGCATCAACAGATGGTGCTGCCTGGCCGCTCCTCTCTGCACTGCCCCCACAGTGGTGCCTGGTCTCCCTCCTTCCCTCTCATCTGCCTCTGCAGGACAAGGCTCAGAAGGAGGCGGGCATGGCACCCTCAGGCTCCGGCACAGTGGATGCAGCTGCCAAGGAGGAGGCAGACGGCAGATCGGGTGCGGGGCACACACGGGGGGGAGGTGGTTGCAACCGGCAGGGCGGGCAGGTACGGGGGCACAAGCAAGTCGGTGCCCCTCCCCCCAAGGAAGGCGCTGTGCAAGGGCAGAAACTATGCTGGTGCTGCGCCTGCGCCGGCATCTCACCCCTGCCGCTGCCAACCCGGCGCGTTGCCGCCGCCCTCCCTGCTCCCCCCCCCAGCCCACTCACCCGCCTGCTCCCGTGCCCCCCTCCACATGCCCCGCCCCGCAGTGTATGTCGGCAACGTCGACTACAGCTGCACCCCCGAGGAGCTCCAGATGCACTTCCAGTCGTGCGGCACCGTCAACCGCGTCACCATCCTCACAGGTGCTGCGCAGCAGGAGGGCGGGGGGGTTGAGGGTGGTGCAGCGGGTGAGTGTCTGCCCAGCAATCTCCTTGCATCCACAGTGCGCCTGCTTGTGGGTTGCTCTGCATAGCGCTTTGTCAGGCAGCCCTTCCTCCCAGCCTGCTGCTGCCCACCTGCCCGCTCACCTCACTTGCCCCCTCCCTGCCCGCTCACCCTGCCTCTCTCTCCTCTCTCTGCCTCTCACGCCCTTTCTTCCTTTCCCCCTCCTCCTTCCCCCCTGCAGACAAGATGGGCAACCCCAAGGGCTTTGCCTACATCGAGTTTTTGGAGGCTGATGCGGTGGCCAACGCCTGCCTGCTGGACGGGTCCGAGCTGCGCAACCGGGCCATCAAGGTGGCACCCAAGCGCACAAACGTGCCTGGCATGAAGGCGGGGCGGGGCGGGCGCGGCGGGCGGGGCGGACGCGGAGGGCGCGGCGGCTTCTACGGCGGCGGCTTCATGCCCATGATGCCCCCGCCCTTCATGTTTGGGTATGGCTACCCGCCCTATGGCGGCGGCGGCGGCCGGGGGCGCGGCCGGGGGCGCGGCGGCGGCGGCTACGGCGGTTACCAGCCCTACTGAGTGCGCCACCCCTGGTGGCATGCTGTCGTGCTGCCTGTTCTCTGGTGCGCCCGCTCAGTGCTTCGCATCCACCATTCATCCTGTTCTGTTATGCTCTCTTGAGCTCCCATGCTCTCAGCCCGCGTGTGCGTGCGTTATGTGCGCCGCGCCTGGCGATTTTGCGCTCTCTCTGTACCTTCCTGCACTGTTGTTCTTCCTCACCATCCGGCGCCGCCATGTAACAAGGGCCGTTTCAAGGGCAGTCAGCGCACCAGCATCACCTGTTGCCAGCTGACCCGAAGTGGGCATGCGCGGCAGTGACACCGCTGAAGGGCACTGCTTGCGCTTGCCAAGACGTGATGACAACACTAGTAGTTTCTTGAATTGAGCCAGGCGTAAGATAGTGGGTGCCGGGTTGGGCCACAGGGCGAAGCCTCAGTGCGCCCTCGCGCCCGCTGCGTGTGCTGCCGCGTGCTGCCGCTGCCCTGGTTGAGCCGCTCTGCCGGGCGGCCCTTGGCACCAAGTATCCAATTCAGTTCTCAAAGCGTCTTCTCTCTTGCCCTGCCCGCCGAAAGCCGCCGTCGGGCTGTTGCGGCGCGCGGCCACCGCAAGGCGCAGCGACGAGGCTGTGCAGCAGCACGTCAATCCGAAAGCGGCCCAGCAGGCCCTGTAGTGCACATTGCGGCATTTGGCAGCGGCCGCAGCCGCTTGAACAGCGCTCCCGCCGGCGCCGCCGCTGTTGTGCCTGACCAGCTGCAATGGACACTGGCAGGTTTCGCAGGGGCGCCTTCCTGGGCAGGGGCGCCTCGGGCGAGGTGTTCGAAGGTGTCGACACCAGCACAGGTCCGCCGCTGTGTGGCCGCACTCGCGCCGCCGCCGCTGGTTGCCGCCGCCTGCTTCCGACGACCTGCTTTGACCCAGCTCCGCTGAACCTTTTCAATATGCACCCTTTTGAAGCAGCTTGCATGCCCCTCCCTCTGCAGGCGAGCGTGTGGCCATCAAAACCGTCGACTGCCGCCGCTTCAAGAGCATTGTCGAGCTGGAGGCGGCCCAGGCTGAGGTGGCAATGCTCAACAGCCTGCGTCACCGGCACATTGTTCGCTTGCTGTCAGTGCACATCGCACCCACAGCGATACATTTTGTGATGGAGTACGCTGGAGGGGGCACGCTGGCGGAGCTGCTCAGGGCCAAGGTGACCAAGAAGCACTGGGCGGGCGCACACTGGGGCAGGAAATGGCGGGAAGGCCCCTGCTTGCTTTCAGCTGGCAGCATCTGCCCATGCCAGCTGACCATTTTCAAAGGTTGACTGGATGGCTGCCGCCCTGGGTGTGCTTGCAGGAAGGCCGGCGGCTGGAGGAGGGCGAGGCGCTGCGCCTCTTCCTCCACATCTTCCAAGCAGTGGAATACTGCCACCGCCGCTGCGTGGGTGCGCGGGGTGGTGATAAGATCCTGCTTGGCCTGGCGGCCTGGCTGGTGCTGTCTCATTCAGCACCCATGCATACATATGTGCACGCAATCTCGCCCGTACCAGTCGTACAAGCCATCAGCCTCATTGCTACGCCCGCCCCGCTGAATGCGTTCTGCCTCCCGCCTGGACCAAACGACCGCATGTGGCTCCTGCTCTCCCGCTGCCCCGCCGCTGGGCCGCTGCAGTGCATCGCGACCTAAAGCCGGAGAACATTCTGCTGGACTCCCAGGGGGACGTGAAGGTGGCGGACTTTGGTGGGTAGCTTTGTTGGGTGTTGGCTCGCAGATTGGCACAATGGCTGATACTGGTGGGTGCTGGGGGGCAAGTCTGCACAGGCTGGCTCCAGCTTCCGGCAGCGACGCTGTTTTCAAGCTGATGTATTGCCCTGCAAAACTGCAGCAGCAGCAGCAGCGGCAAAAGCTGTCCTGCATGCTGGCCCGCCGTGCACCCGCCCCACATCTGCTGCTCGGCACCGACACCTGCACCCACCTGCTCACTACCCCTTCCTCCCCTCCCACCTCACCTGCCCACAGGCCTGGCCAGCATCACCACCCCCTTCTGCGGGGATGTGAGCAATCTCGTAGGGACGCCGGAGTTCATCGCCCCAGACCTGTTTGTCAGCACCTCGTGCGACGGCACCGCAGCAGGTGAACGCAGCGCAGCACAGCTGACACTTGTATCCAGAGGGTGGGGTAGGTCTTGCGCACAGAGTTTGCCTCCGCGCCCACCACCCACTCCCTGCCTGTCCTTCCTCCCTCTGATGCCGCCCCTTCCCTCCCCTGCCCCACGCCCCTGAGTAGACATGTGGAGCCTGGGTGTGATGCTGTACGAGGCGCTGGCTGGGCGCACACCCTTTTCGGGGCCCAACCTGCCCGCCATCCTGCGCGCGGGGCTCAAGAATGAGTATGCGCCGCTGCCAGCGGAGGTGGGCGCTGCGTGCCGGGATCTGGTGGCCCAGCTGCTGCAGCCCGACCCCCAGCGGCGCATCACAATGGAGCAGGTGGGTGCCAAGCGGAGTGGGGGGATACGGGGTGCGGGGGTATCGTTTTGCGGCCGGTGAGGGTTGTGCCCAAAGATTGCTCAAGTGCTCGGCAGCCACCTGCACTTTGCACCGGTTCAGCTTGTCAGAGCTTGGCAAGCACACGGAAGCTCTTCCGCCTGCTCAGCGCTGATATGGCGGGAGTACTGCTGCCCCCTGCCCCGTCCCCAGGTGCTGGACCATCCCTGGGTGCGGCCAAGCTTGGAGGAGGGGCGCATGCTGTCGCCGCTGCCGTCGACGGAGGAGTGCGGCGGGGGGCGGTCAGAGGAAGGGGAGCTGTCCGATGAAAACGAGACGTTGGATGCAGCAGGAGGGGCGGCAGGTGGCGTGCCAGGCCTGGGGCAGCAGGCGTCACAGCACGGGTGGCTGGGAGGTGACGGCCGGCTCTGCCGCAGCAGCCCAAGCAGCCTGGACATCAGCCTGGTGTCGCAGCGCTCTTCGCTGACGCTGACGCTGCCTGGGGGGGAGCAGGGCGCAGAGCAGGAGACGGGCGGGCACTTGCCCACCGTGCCCGAAGATGAGGCCCTCAGGGTGGCACCACGCGGGCCAACGCTACGGCGTGGCGGAAGCGGCCCGGCAAGCGTGCGCAGCCCTGCCCCTGGGAGCAGCCACAGCCGGCAGCAGCAGCAGCAGCAGCAGGCTGGGAGTCCGAATGCAGCTTCTCGGTGGGTGCCAGAGGCACTCCAAGCATGCGCCCGTCACCTCCCACTCCCGAAGCCCGCTGCTGCTGGAACCACACCCCTAATCACTGACTCCCCTCTCACAAACCCAACCCCTCCCGCCCACTTCGCGCTCCCCCTGCAACGTGTGCAGGCCAGCCGCCACCCTGAGATCCAAGTCCTTCACAGCACGCTCGCCGGCAGCCTCCCCAGCGCAAGCGGTCCACAGCGCAGGCATCAGGCGTGCGCTGGGCGGGCGCGTCGCCTCAATGTAGCAGCGAGACGGACAGGCCGTGCTGCAGACAGCCCGTGGTCAGGCGCCGGAAAAACTTGAACTGGTGTTCTCGCCCCGAGACGGTCCACACTCCCCCTCGGGCGCCGCAACACTCTTGGAACCCGCGCGACAGGCCAAACACTAGCTCTGGGCAGCTTGCATGTCCATAACATTGTTCTCTCAAATCACAGGGGGGCAATACAGAAGTTGACTCTAGCAGCCTGCAAGCACTCAGGTACAGGGACGAACGCAAGGAGGGCAGGCCGAGCCGGCACAAGGGGCGGGGGGACAGAATGCAGACAGGGGCCGGTGGCCGGATTGATCAATCACATGATAGCACACATCAGAATTTAGAGGGTTCAGTGTCACACAGCGCTCAGGAAAAGTCGGGATCGTTTTCCTCTGCTTCACCAGCCGCCACATCAACTGGCAGCTCCCCTGCCATCATCTCCACATCAGCAGTACTTGCCAAGACGCCGCCCGCCAGCAGCTGCCCCTCCTCACTCTCCTCCTCCTCCTCCTCCTCACTGCTGCTGCCGCTCTCCTCCTCCCCGCTGCTGCCCTCCTCTTGGCCCTCCTCTGCCTCCTCCTCGCTGCAGTCAGGCTGCTCCGCCGCTGCAAGCGCTGCCCCCGCTGCCGCCGCTGCTCCAGCTGTTGGGGCAGCTGCAAAGGGCAGCAGAAGCTCCTCCTCATCTTCATCCGACAGCTCCACATCAATTGCCTCCTTTGCCACCGACGCCAGCAGTGCCTGCACATCAGGCAGCTGCTGCTGCCCTCCCTCGCCCTCCGGCTGCCGCCCCCACTGCGGGCCCCCCAGCGCGGGCGGGTAGGCGGGCGGCGGAGGGAGCTCAAGGGGCACCCCCTGGGCGTAGTCCACCAGAAAGTTGTTGCGCACAAAGAAGCGGAAGGCCTGCAGGAGGAAGCTGTGGTCCTGCCTGCAGACAGCAGCAGAGGGGCAGGCGGGGCAGCAACGAGCGGAGAGGGAGGTGGGGTGTGGAGCGTGTAGGCGAACAGGACACACGGGCCCCGCGCAGGGCACCACCGCAGCTTTCCAAGGGAGGCTGCCCACCCGTGCTGCGCTTGCTACTGCTGGCCCTGGCACAAGCACGGGCTGCCACACACTCCATACCCATGCTACGCTGCGGCACTCGGTGCCCCTCACTGCTGCCCCTGCCCACCTGATCTCCTTGGCAAGCAGCTTCTGCAGCAGCGAGGGCGGCTGCGGCCGCGGCGGGCGCTGCTGGAACTGCTGCTGCTGGGCTTGGTGCGGGCCGCGCCCGCCCCGCCCGCCCTGCTGGTCCTCCCAGCTCACGCCCCGCCCGCCTCGGCCCCTGCCGCGGCCGCGCCCGCCATCAGCAGGCGCAAACCGTCCGCCGCCGCCCCGGCCCTGTCCAAACTCCCCGCGGCCAGGGCCCCTGCCGCCGCGCCCGCCACGCCCATTGAGGGTGCCGCGCCCGCCGCGCCCGCCACGTTGCACGTGCTGCTGGTACAGCTCCTGCTGCGAAGACTCTAGCTGAGCATGCGCAGCACCCTCCGGAGTATCGCCAGCTGTGGCTGCCTCCCCTGCAGGCCGCGCCTCCCCATCGCTGCCATAGCCCTGCAGGGCAGCCAGCCCGGCACCCTCTGCCCGGCTGCGCTTCTGGGCAGGCTCGCCCTCGGTCCCTGCACCAGCTGCAACCGCTCCTGCTGCTGCGCCTGCTGTGGCGGCTGCACTGCCTCCTGCCTCGCCGCCGCCCTCCTCGGCCCGCTGCCGCTTGGCGCCGACCGCCACTGGCGCCCCTTCTGCTGCTGCTGCTGCCGCTGCCATGCCCTGCTGCGGCTCCGGGGCATCCCCGCCCGACACGAAGCTCTCCCAACCGAAGCTGCGCTGCTGGTAGGGGCCGCCGCGCCCGCCGCGCCCGCGTCCGCCGTCGAAGCCGCGCCCGCCGTCAAACCCGTTCCGCCCTGCACAGCGGCACGCAAGGAGTTGGGTGCTGCAAAGACGGCGGCAAAGGACACCCAGTTTGCATTTAAATCCGCTGCAGTGCTGGATCCGTACCGACAAAGCTGTTAGACTGCTTGGGAACGCCGAGCTCAGCATGCCTGGCTCAGCAAGCCTCTCCAACAAGGCAGGCAGGCCAGGCAGCACCAACCATGCACCCTCGCCGCCCTGCTGCTCGCCCCGTCCCGCCGCACAACTCACCCCTGCCGCCCCGCCCTCCGCGCCCGCCGCGCGCCCGCATCTCCAGAAACATGTCGAGTGTGCCGGCGGCCTTGCTGAGGCCCATGGCGCTCTGTTTGGCCAGGATGGCTGCCAGCCGCTGCTGCCGCTGGCTCCTGCGCAGGTGGAGGGAAACAGGGGGTGAAACGGGGGGTGAAACGGGGCGGGAGCAGGCAGGCACGCAGGTATGTGAGTTGGGTGCTGGCAGGTGGTGGCTGGTGGCTGGTGGTCTCAAAAAAACCCGACTGGTTCAGGATACTGACGCACAGGAGAACAAGCCCGACTCAGCGGCGAGCAAAGCAGTGAACCACTGGCGGCCACAGGACAGCAGCCAACCGGTCCCGCACCTGGCGGCGTCCAGCTCTCCCCGCTCCCGCCGAGCCGCCGTCTCCGCCTCCTTGCGAGCCAAGGCCTCGGAGGTCGGGAAGAAGCGCTTGCGCTCCTTGATCCACCTGGGGGCAGAGGGTGAGCAAGCAGGAAGAGGGCGGGAGGGTTTAGGCCATGCGCGCTGGCGGCAATCCCCTCCAGCTCAGCGCGACACAGCAGGGCAGCATGACGCGCCCCTGCAGCCGCAGCCAGCCTGCACAGCTCCTCATGCCAGCCTGCCTCTGCAACATCATCGCGCACAGAAGTGCCCGCTGCCCTCCTCCACCTCCTCCCTCCTCTGCCCACTCACTGGTCCACTTCTTGAGCCTCACTCGCCGACTGAGGGGCGCGCACAACTGGGTCCTCAAAAAGCTTCTCTGGAGGCAGGGCAATGTCCTTCTTGCGCAGCCGCTTGGCCGGCGGTTCCAGCTGCATGCGACCGCCGCTGGGGCCGCCACGGCCGCCGCCACTGCCAAACCGTCCGCCACCGGCGCCGCCGCCAAACCGGCCACCAGCGCGGCCGCCGGTGCGGCCGCCACTGGCAAAGCGGCCCCCGCCAGGCGACCGCAGTTGCTGCTGCTGCTGCTGCTGCTGCTGCTGCTGCTGCTGCGCCACCACCCCCTGTTGCGGCTGCTGCTGTGCCTGCTGCGCCTGCTGTTCTTGCTGTGGCTTCTGCTGCACGCCGGGCTGGCTGCCTTGCAGAACGGCGCCCTGTGCCTGCACCTGCGCCTGCAGGGCCGCCTGCTGCGCCTGTACCAGCAGCATGCCGTGCCCCGGCGGGTAGATGGGCGCCCCAGTGTTGGGGTTCCGCATGACCATGAGCGGTGCAGCACCCACATGGGCTGCCGCTCCCGTGGGCATGGGGATGGGCACCCCTGTGTTAGGGTTCAGGATCACGGGTGCTGCTGCCAGCCCGCTGGTTGGATACGGCGTGATGGGGGCTGGCGGCACTGCTGCCAGGGGAGGTGCCGCTTGCCGCTGCGGTCGCATGATTCCGCCCGGCTGGTGCTGGTGCTGCTGTGCCGCCGCCGCTGCTGCCACGGATGCAGGCGGTGGCGGGCCGGCAGGGGGCGGCGGCTGCAGTACCGGTGGCGCCGGCATGGGCAGAGTGGGTGGCCGCGGCAGCTGATGGGGGCGCATGATACTGCCAGCCGTCATTGGACGCATGACTTGACCCACCTGCTGCTGCTGCTGCTGCTGCTGCTGCTGTTGAAGCTGTTGCTGCTGCTGATACTGTTGCTGCTGTTGCTGCTGTTGCTGATATTGCTGCTGCTGCTGCTGCTGAAAAGCCTGCAGCTGCTGATGCTGCTGATGCTGGAAAGCTTGCAGCTGCTGTTGCTGCTGCTGTTGATAAGCGTGCTGCAGCTGTGCTTGTGCCGCCGGCAGCGCGAGGCCACCTGCTGGCGGCGGCGGCGGCCTCGCCAGCGCTGGCAGGCTCACCGTTGCTGCAGATGAATAGCCAGGCTGCTGCTGCGCCGCCGCTATGCCCCCAGGGAACGCCTGCTGCACCTGGCCGAAACCATAAGCGCCGCCACCCGCCTGCATGCGTCACCGGCGAAGCGGGTGTATCGTGGTGGTCCGTCAGTGCTGCAATAAATTCCCGGAATCCACAGGGCTATGTAGGCGTTCACGGCAGCCCCTCAGCCCGCAACAACTGGCAATCTGCTGGCGCCGCTGCTGCAACCCACCAGCTGTACTCCAGGAGGGAACTGTAGCGCTGGTCGAAACCCAGGAAACACGCCGCCAGAGGGCTGCATGTTGGGCCGTGCAGCTATGCTACTCTAGAGCCTCTGTCCGCATGTGCTGGGTCTGAAGCTGCCTCAACACATCCACAGTGTTGCTGCAATTCATGCAAGGGTGCAAGGCGCTGTGGGGGTAATGGCGGAATGCAGGCCTATGTGGCGGCGCGAAATGCAAGTCTGCAAAAGTCTGGTCCCGGCGGCGAGTCTGCATTGCAAGCTGCATCCCTGAAAGTGCGTTACAGCCCTGGCCGTGAGACAAACGTCAGTCAAGGTCAACCATTCGCAAACCGATCGCCACCATGCTTGGCGCCCAGCAGCTACGGCGGCGCCTGGAGGACGCGGTTGTGGAGGATGCGCGGCACAAGGCAAGTACTGGGCGCGCTGCAGCTAGCCTGGGAGGCGCGGCGCCGCCCCCGCCTGTGCCGCCTTCGCCGCCAGCCTCCAGCTGCCGCCCAGTCGTCCCGCTCCTGCTCACTTCCCACCCCATCCCGGCACATGCGCAGGCTGTGGATGCCGCCAAGAAGAAGGCGGTGGCAGCGCGATGCGATGTCGACACCTTCAACGCGCTGGTGTCGGCAGTGCACCTGCGGCCCATGCGCGGCGGCACCGGGCTGCGCATCCTGGGCGGCCCCGGCGGGCTGAAACCAGCAGCAGCGCGCTGCTTCGCTGCCGACGGCTCCATCACCGCGCCAGCAGCTGTGCCCACCCCTGCAGTGGCGTCAGCGGCAGCCAGCAGTGGCAAGACCGCTGCAGAGGATGCTCTGCGCTCGGGGGCACACTGGGCACGGGCGTGGCGCGCGGCGCCGGCAGCGGCAGACCGGCTGTGCCTGCTGGCACGGGCGGTGGGGGCGGGTGCGCTGCCCCGCCTGCTGCGCCTGGAGCTGAGCAGTCGCCTGCTGGAGGACATCCTGGACTGCCTAGCAGCCGCTGAAGAGGATGTGTTTGCAGCCGACAAACCGCAGCAGCAGGGAGGGGAGTGTGCCCAGTGCCAGCAGCCTGCAGAGGAGCCGCAAGAAGGGCAGCAGGCAGCAAGTGCACCAGCGGCGGCGGATCCCACCCTGGCGGCTGCAGTGTTGCAGGCTGCGGCAGGAGCCAGCGGCTTTGCTGTGGCCAAGGCGGGGCTCTCATTACAGGGCAGGCAGCGCCTGGCGTGCCTGTCAGCAGCACACAAACTATCGCTGTGAATTTGAGCAGACGGAAGCAGCAAAATGTCAGGCTTTTGAGAGGGAAAACGCAATATCACTGGGGGGAAGGCAAGCGGTGCCACGATGAGAGGGTCAAACAGGGCTAGACTCGAGGCGGTGAGAGGCGCAGGGCAGTGCCGGCACCGCAGGGGAGCACATGGTGCGCACGCCTGCTGGACCACCGGGGGGGAGGTGAGGGCACTGGGTGGAGGAGGGTTGAGCATGCCCGGGGAGGGGCACAGCACGACCGAAAAACAAGTTGGCAGAGGCAGGGGGGATCAAGTGGGGGGGATATGTATCAGGTGGGGCATGACAGGGGCACATTATCAGGCAAGAGGAGGACAGGGCAGGGGGCAGGGCACATCGTTGATATCAGGGCAGTCGAGCGCTGCCAGTGCGGCAGCGTCGCACTCGGTGCGGTGCGTTCTCATTGGGCCATGAAATGGCAAAAATGAAACTGTTCACTCGTTCGTGCGGCACCTCGTAATGTTGGGTTTCGGCGTGGAGTCTGAGGGCCGACTTTCTCAGGAGGGGGTACGGGCAGGGTACATGGCTCTGCGGGCAGGCAGGATGCCGGTGCATCACTCCTGGGTCGCAGCCTGCGCCACCGCCGCTGCCACGGCTCCCGCAGTGGCGGGGCAGGCCATGTTGGGGGTGGGCGAGGAGTTGATGCATGTGATGCTCATGTAGCAGCCCCAGCCCAGGCCCACCAGGTTGCCCTGCAAAACAAAGGGCGTGTTGTGAAGGGGGCAGTGAGCTGCTGCTGTCACGCACGCATGCGCTGCGAGCTCGAGAGAACAGCTGTTCTGCTCCAGACAGTCAGACAGAACGCTCAGGCTCAGTGCTGCCACCAGTTCGGGATGCGTCCAGCTCAAAATCCCTGCGCCTCCTCCCTGCCCTGCTCTTGCTCCTCTGCCGTGCCCCGATCCCAGCCCAGGAGGCGTCCCTGCAGCTTCCCAATCCCACCCCACCCGCACTCCCTGCCCCCGTTTCAATCCCCCACCCGCCTCACCGCCAGGATGCGCAGGTCCTGGGGGATGAACTTGAACGAGGCAATGTTGAACGGGACCCAGAGCGCGTAGCCCGCCAGCAGCGTGGGCACGTACTTGTCCTGCGGGGGCAACCAGGTTTGGGTGGGGGTGTTGAGGTGGCGTCAAGGAGGGTTAGGGCGGGCATGGTCGTGAGTGAAAACAGGTTTGGCTGGCGCCAAAGCCTGCGCCGCACTGCAAGCTCCCACCTGCCTGCGACTCCACTGCTGCACCAAGCCAGGCACCCAAGCAGCCGGCGCACGCGCGCCCCGCCACACAACCTTGCCCCATGCCGCAAAGACATCCCGTCCCCGTTCAATTGAGTTCCAGCTCACTGGCACCCCGCTCAGGGCCAGCTTGCCTGCACGTATGGCAGGATGGCGTGGGGCTGCCCCTCCATGAGCTTGACGGCCGAGAAGAAGACGAGCAGCATGACGGGGGACATGACCAGCTGGTCCAGCAGCGTCTTCTTGCACACCTGCGCAGGGGGAGAGGGGGGATGGAAGAGGGGGAGTGAATGGTGAAGGTCGGTGACATCAAAGGCCACGTGAGAAGGAGCTGGTTTGACAGTGCGTTCTTTCTGCCCAGTTAGAAAGAGGGAGGTAAAACAATGCAAGCGTTCCGCGTTGCGGCAGGGAGGAGAGAGGCGGCCAGGCATTCGCAACTGCTAGCAGCTGGCAGGTGGGCTGGCGATGGGACCCTGCATGGCTGCTGCTGGACGTGGGTGCAGTCGGCAGCAGCCAGCAGCCCCAAACGGAGCACTCACCGCCTGGGTGCTGCCGGGCGCCTCCGGGTGCACGCGCGCGTCGAGCCAGCGGTGCCACGTGTGGCCCACCTGCAGGCGGGGGAGGCAACCGCAGGGCTGCCAAGTCAGTTACTTTGCAAAGGCAACAAGCACTGGTGTTTCTATTGTCAGGGCACTGTAAAGTAACCTCCAAAGTGCAGACAAAACACGGCCAGCTACCGCCAGCGCACGCAAGAACGGGCGCGCCCCACCCACCGTGGCGCCGACTGTGGAGCTGTAGGTTGCCAGGCGCAGCACGCGGACAGCGTTGTAGGGAGCGCCACCAATCAGCTGTGCCAGCGTGTCACCAATCACCACGCACACAAAGGAGGTGGCAGCCTGCAGCGGCGGCGGGAGAGGAGGTAGGGCGCAACGGCAGCGGCAGCTGAGCGTCACAGCAATGGGGTGGTTGATGAGCGACCCACAGCGTCCCAGCGGCAGCCTTCACAGCCCTGACGCAAGCCTGCATCCCGCCTGTTTACCTCCCCCAGTCACCTTGGTCAGCAGCGGGCGGCGCTGCAGGGAGCGAAGGTAGCTCTGCCACAGCGCCCCCAGGCCGCTGGGCAGCGTGCTGAAGCCGGGCCCCGGCGCCACCGGTGTGAAGGCCGGTGCCACAGGCTGCACTGACTCGCGGTTCACGCCAGGAAATGGCTGACGATAGGGCGTGGCAATGGCGGTGATGGGCACCGCAAGGGTGTGGCTGCGGTGCCCGGGGGCGGGGGCTGCGTGGGGGCGCAAGGCCGGCGCGAGCCGCCGGTGTGCCGCCGCCACCCCAGCCGCAGCTCCCTGCCGCAGCAGGCGCGACGCCACGCGATGCATCCCGCCTGCCGAGGGGCGCCGAGGGGGCTGGCCCGGTCAATGCACAAAGAAGGGCCCGAGGTGGTTGTGGGCGATTACTGTGGCGCTGTGGGCGGCTGCTTGTGTACGCCAAATTGCCTTGTGTGGCGCCCCTTGATGTCGAAATGGGGTGAACGCGGCGAGAGAAGGCTCCTCACCTGCATGCCGGGAGGCCACGTTTTGGCGGCGCCTGATGTCGGAGGCCAGTCTGACCGCCTAGTCTGACCGCCACCACTGAATTTCTGAGCCGATCGCGCCGTGAGGGTGATCATCGGACTTCTGACCGCGTGCGGCCATACAAAGAGCGATGGAGCAGCTGATTGCCCGCGGCAGGGCGCAGGAGCTGGGCCCCGCCCAAGTGCGCCGCGGTCTGGCAGCAACAATGCTGTATCTTGGTGAAGCCAACGGCATCCCACAGGCGCCCAGGAACACGCGCTGCAGCCCACTTCCCCGCCGCCGCCTCCCCGCCTCCCCCGCCTTGCAGGTGGCGCTGACTGCGCCCGAGGCGGAGCGCCTGGCCCAGCGGCTGCGCACATTCAACATTAGCGAGGTGGGCATGAAGTGATGATTGCTTCTTGATGGATGTTTAAACACAACTGTGTGCTGCGCCGTTCCCCCTGCTCTTGCCCGACCGCTTGGGCACGCAACAGACGCACTTCTGCCACACGCTTGCACCCCCCACCTTGCCAGGTCGGCACACGCGCATGGATGGAGCAGCACGATGCGGTGGAGCAGCTCAACCTGCAGGCCCACCTGAACGCGCAGGCGCACGCTGACGAGTTTGTAAAGGAGGCGCTGGTCAGCCTGGACCGCCTGGGGGTGCTGGTCCATGAGCTGCTGCTGGCCGAGGTGGGTGCTGGGTGCTGACCAATGCTATGCCATGGCATCCGAGCTGGGTGCTGCGCGGCGATGGTGGTGAACATGGGTGGTGTGTGCTGGGAGGTGGTGTGCATGGGTGTTGTGCGCTGGGCAATGCAGCCAGCTGAGTTGGGTGCTGCGCATTGGTGCTTGGACGCAGCCATCTGTGACGGGAGCTGTAGCTGCACACAGGTGCTGGGTGCCGTTGCCCAGCCCTTCCCTCTGTCTGTCGGCATCGCGAGTCGTTGAGAACAATGTGTTGCAAACACTGGCCGCTGTAGCAGGTGTGGCGTGAGCGGGTGCTGCCCCACCTGGAGCGCCACCTGGCAGACAGCGTGGACTCTGTGACCGCCTACCAGCTGGTCTACCACGAGGCGGCGCTGGCCAATCTGCTGGAGGTGCGGCCTTTGGAGTGTTTGAGAATTGTGCCCAAACACTGTAGCACCCACGAACCCAGCCGCCCACAAGTGCTGCTGTGCCGTCGAGGCGCCTGCAAGGCGGGGCCACACATGCTTACGCTATGTTGAGATGACCATTTTCACCTCTACTCTTTCCACAGGTGCTGCTGTACCACAGTGATGCGTGCGAGGCGGTGCCGGAGGAGGCTCTGGTGGAGCTGTGCGACTGGTGCTCCCGCTGCGTGGCCTACCTCACCACAGAGGCGCACCAGCACGCCCGCTGGGCAGGTGGGGAAGCAGATGGGTGGGCGGGTGGGTGGTTGCAACGCAAGGGCTGGGGTTTTGCTTCATTGGACCGGTGGCGCGGCTGTCGCTCAGTTCGCTCGCCTCCTCCCCGGTGTTGCCTCGGCATAGCGCAGGGGAGTGGTTGCAACGCAAGTGGTTTGGGGTATATATTTTATGTGACCAAGTGCCACAGCTGTCGCTCAGCTTGCTCATCCCCTCCCCGGTGCTTTGCCTCTGCAGAGCGCAGCGTGCAGGAGCGTGTGGCGCAGCCGCCGCTGGAGGAGCTGCGGGAGCGGGCGGGGGAGGTGCGGTTTGGCGCTGCCCAGTGCGGCCTCACCATCCTGCGGTACCTCACAGACCACGCGCCCAAGCTGTCGCTCAGCGTGCTGACGCGCATCGTGAGCGGGGCGGGGAGGGGTGCGGGCAGCTTGCGGTGGTGCATGGTTGCGTGGGTGCAGGCTGGCACTGGGGGTTCACTGCTTGACTGTTTGGCCCTGCCTGCTCGCTCAGCCCGCCTTGGTCTGAAAGAGCAGCAACAGCCTGTCCCAGCAGAGCGGCTGTGCGGCTACCAGTGCCGCCCTGGCATTTCTCACAAACTCCACTCCACTCGCCCCCGTCTCATTCCATCATCCCACGTCACCCAACGCTTGCCACATCGCCCCACCCTTGACCCGCCCCTGCCAGGTGTCCTCAAACGACACGGCCATGACGCTGCTGCCGCTGCTGGACCGCCCACCCTGGGTGCGGCGCGGCAAGGGCGGCGCCACGGAGAAGTTCATGGGCGGCAGCTGGCAAGTAGTGGAGCCTCAGGAGCGATACCGCCTAACACAGCAAGATGGGCAGGTGGGCGGGGCCAGGCAGGGTCAGCGGCATGCTGAGGAGGGGACGCGGCATGTAGTGCAGCTGCAGCGACAGTTTGTGCATTCAAGGGGAAAGGTGCTTGGATGCCATCTGCTGGGGACTGCCGCATGAGCGTGTTGCTGCAGCCAGGTGCTGTGCTGTGCTGTGCTGCTGCTGTCCATTTTGCATGCCGCGGCTGCAAAGAGGTGCATCGTTTGCAGTGAAAGCCTCTGCATGATGACCGCCCGGCTTTACCACCTGGCCTCACGAACCACTCAACACTGCCGCTGCCCCGCAGGTGTGGCTGGCGCTGCACAACCTTCTGGCTGATGGGGAGGCACGTGCCAAGATGGAAATGAGCGAGGGGCGGGTGGAAGCGCTGCTGCGCCTGAAGAAGCACTTCAACGAGCTGCTGCTGGATCAGGCAAGCACAGCAGGCACCGTGCCCGGCTGAGCATGAAGTGCGACTGCAGCAGTCAGCATATGGCAGGAGCAGTAGTGCAACGTGCTGTGCTGTGGCAGGCATGTGACGAGACTGGCCTGCTGTTCCCCTGCTGCCACCTAACTGCCTCCCTCCCCAGCAGCTGCACGTGCTGGCTGAGCTGGCATTTTGTGCACAACTGACCCCAGGGTCAGGTGCCTTCTGATTTGTCTGCCCGCCCCCCTTCCCCCCCCGCTGCAGCTGCCCGTGCTGCGCAACCTGCAGCGTGTCGTAGATGAGCTGGCGTTTGGGGTGAACAGCGCGCAGGCGGTGGCGGGGGCCAGCAGCCGCCTCATTGTGGAGCAGGTACGGCAGCGGGGGGAGAGGAGGAGCAGCAGCTGTGCTGGGTAGGACAGTTCAGCACGACAGCGCACGATGTGTTGGCGCTGCACAGGACGGGGCAGGCGGGTGCAAAGGGCACAACGGCATGCCCCTGTGCCTTCAAAACCGACCTGCTCAAACCTCCTACGGCGGCTGAGCATAGACGTTGTCCAGTGAAATGCGTGTCAGCAAGCCTGCTTCACCATGCCTCTCATGCCCCCTGCTCACCTGTCACCCCGTCACTCCCTCCCGCCAGGTCCCCATGATCCGCGCGGGCCTGCTGTCCCGCAGCGACTGGCGTGAGCTGGCCGACGCGGCAGCGGCAGCACAGTTGGGGCGCGAGGCACAGCGGCTGTCTCAGCAGCGGCTGGAGAAGATGCTGCAGCGGTTCGAGCTGATGTGCGGGATGGAGGAGGTGCAGGGGGCGCATGCACGGCAGGTGGGTGCGTAAGGTGCTTATTGGAGAGGAGGCGGGTATGAGGGCATGTGCGGGGTGGAGGGGAGCAAGGGGCCGTGGCCTGTTCAAGGATAAACTTGAGGGGTAAAGCAAGGCAGGATGCAGTAGGGGTGAGCAGCGGAGGCCTCCCAGAAACGGCGGAATTGCCCTGCCGATGCCTGCCCAGCGACGTCAAGCGCTCAGCCTGCCCGCCTGGCCGCCACTCAACCCACGCCTCCCCGGTGCTCTGCCCTATCCTTTCTCTCAGCAGGTAGGCAGCGGGCTGCCCAGCACTGTAAAGGTGGACGCCTACAAGCAGGTCAAGCCTGGGGTATGGGAATGGTGGTCCACCTACAACCTGGAGCTCAACACGGACAAGGAGCCTGAGGCGGTGTCCTCTGGAGGCAGCAGCAGCAGCAGCAGCAGCAGCAGTAGCACAGCAGCAGCGGCTGGGTTGCCTGCAGGGGTACCTGCGCCCCCAGCAGCGGCGGGTGCTGTCAGCAGTTTGGGCGCAGGTGCGCCAGGCAATGAGAACCAGCCACGGCAGCCCAGCAACGAGGGCAGCGGCGCAGCCAAGGGCGGAGCTGCAGCGGCGGCAGGCGGGGCCAAGGTGGTGCGGGGCAAGCGGTACCGCCTGATGCCGCTGTCTGAGAACCTGCAGCGGGCGCTGCCGGCAGACGGCAAGATCTCGGTGCTGTTTGGGGGTCACACCTGCGAGGCCCAGCTCAGCCTGCCTGCCAGCGAGACCAGGTGGGGCTGCTGGGAGGGGCTGGAAGGGGAGGGTGTAATGCGCCGGGAGAGCGGGCGCGCTGGCTTGATCATTGCAGGTCTGCTTGAGCCACGCTTGCGTGCGTTGTGTCGAAGCTGAAGCCGAAAAGCGTGACAAGCGTGTACGTGCTGACGCACAGTTCACCTTCTGTTTTCACCACCCCACTCCACTGTGCCCGCTGCCGCAGGGACACCTCGGCCCTGGCGCCCGCCGTGTGGCTCACAGTGGGCGGCCTGGCGGGCAGCGGGCTGGCGCTGCAGCTGAAGCTGAAGCGGCTGGACCGCCCCAGCGAGCGGGACAAGGCTGCGGGGGTGTGGTACCCATATGTGCCTGTTGGCGGCGCGCTGGCTGTGCGGGATGGGCTGCTTGGCGGTGCGTGAAAGTGACAGGCTGGCGCCTGCGAGTGGTGGGCGGCGACAGCCAGCAACATACCTGGGTAGCCGTGTGGTGCACATCACATGTGGTGCACAGTTGCGTGTGGTGCACAGCACGCCCGACTGCACGACATGCCTGGCTGCCTGCTTGCCCGTTCTCCGCAGTCCACCACTGCCGCTGGTGCTGACAGTGCGCGGCCTGTTAAGCAACTGCACAACGATTGCGTATTCAACAATGTTACAACACAGCTCTGAAGGCCCTCCCAAGAAGGTTTCAATTGGCACACGCACAGGACAGAGAGGGGTCCACAAGTACAGCAGTACATAAGTAGTCAGGCAGTGGCACAGGAGGGGCCCAGCAATCAAAAGCCACGAGGGCAGCAAGCGGAAGGGTGAGCGGCAGTTGCACACACGTGGGGTGGCAACTGGTGGGAGCGAGCTGGAATCCTGAACTTCTACTTTTAGTTTCCGTAAGCGCAGGCCCAGGCCCAGGTGCACCAGTGCCAGCAGCGGAGCCAGCATGGCAAGTGCTTCAAGGGGCACATGTACGGCAGGGAAGCGGGGTGCGTGCAGGGTGTGCATGCCATATCGCAGGCGCACTGGCACGGCGGGTGCGTCAAGGGGCGCAGCATTGCGGGGAAGTGCGGGCTGTGCATGATGCCTCATCGCCAGCCGGTGGCGGCCCGCAGTTCGGTTGAGGACACATCGGCCCTGAACTCGCTGGCTGGGATCTCCTCAAACAGGCCCTGCAAGGAGGAAAGACGGCAGAGAGGGAGGCAGAGGTCAGGGAGGAGGCTGGCGGGATGTCTGTAACGTGTATGGGCACACATCTGGTCGGAGGGATTGCTGGCAGTGATGCTCCTGAGTTTACCTTACAGATAGGGCGGGCAGAGGGAGGCAGCGAGGAGGGAGGCAGGGAGGAGGTGACAGCCGGGCGAGGAATGCTGCCGCCGATATGTGCATTAAGGCATGGCACACGGCTAGGCAGGCCAGCAGCTTGATGCTCAAAAGTAGCGCACAAAAGCACGAAGCACAACAACAAGAAACTCACCCCACGCGGCAGCATGCTGGGCATGTCCAGGTCGGCTAGCGTCTTGAACTTGCCATCGGCGTCGCACCTGCCAGCCACCAGGAAGCTGCACCCCTGGTGCCGCAGCTTGGCAAACTGCAGAGGGAGGGCGGGAGTGAGGCTTGAAAGCCGCAACGGGGGTGCAGATGCGCCTGGCAGCTGCAGCAAATGGCTGGGCTGGGCAGCGCCGACGCCGGCAGCAGGCAGCAAACACCAGAGACTCCTGCAACCGCAGCAGCCAGGCTGGCTGCCTCCCAACCACGCTGTTGCAACACACTCCCAGAAAGCACAGAAAGCAGTGTTGTCAGCCCACCTGCAGCAGCATGGCCTGGTCGGATCCATAGTACTCTGGCTTCACCAGCCGCACGGCTGTGTCGTACCCCACCACAAACACAGAGTTGCGGAAGAGGTCCGCCTTCTGGGTGAACAGCGGGGCCTGCGGGGGGGTGCCAGGGCGGTTGGGAGAGCGCATTACAGTTTGACGGGGAAGGGGCACCACAACACACAGGGAGTTGTGGAAGAGGCCACACTCCAGGAGAACAGGGACGCGGACGGAAAGAAAGCAACAGGTTAGAGTTGGAGATTGGTCACAACCCCACGCCCCCGCGTGAAGCCCACAGGTGCAACTCAAGGTGCGGCCCGGTGCCACGGATAGCGTGTTCTTGTGCACCGACCAGCGGCCCCGCACACAACATCAAGTGCATGAGGCCGCCGCCCCTGCAGCGACCTGGCTGACCCGGCCCACCGCCCCAGCCCGGCTGTGCCCGCGCACACATTGTTACACCCACCCCAGCTCTGGCCCTTGGGTCCCCTGTCTTGTGCATCCCCTCGTGACACTGCCTGCCACCCAAAGGACACCTGCACCACATGTCTGCAACCTAAAGCAGGTCTGCAACCTAAAGCATGTCTGCAACCTAAAGCGTGTCTGCAACCTAAAGCATGTCTGCAACCCACACACCACACCTGCGTCACCACCAGCGGCTCCCCTGCAGTGATGAACTGGCTGACCCGCCGCTTGATCTCCTCCAGCGGCAGCAGCCCCTTGTCCGCATTGCCGATGGACAGCTCGTACGCCGCCTCCATTTCTGGGCGCAGCTTGCCGGCCGCCTGCAAGAGCAGGGGCATGAGCTTGCACAATGTTGATTGGTGAACCATGCAGGCCAGGCAGGCAGGCCAGGCAACACACAAGCGAGCCTGCAGCACCTCCTTGTGCCCGTCGTGCAGGCCCACAGCCAGGCTGCCGGGACACGTACACACATCACGAATCAGTGTTACTGCAACACGTGTGCCATGCAAGCTGGGCCGCCCACCTGCAGCATTTCCTTGTGCCCGTCGTGCAGCGGGTTGAACGACCCAGGCAGGTAGATGCGCCCGGGGCGCGGCGCGTTCACGTACACGTTGCCGCCTGCGCAACAGAGGGGGAGCCATGCCCATTGTTGCTTCTGATGTGTCCACGTCGTGTGGATGGGGGAGGGGCGGGCCTCGCACGTTGCCTGCCTCATCCCCAGGATGCGCCCCTCACCCAACAGCTTCAACCGCAAATGCACCCGCAACCCGCAACACCCCAAGTGCAGTGTTCCAACCTCAGCGGCACACTCCTCCCACCCCCTGCTCTGCTCCACTTCGAACCGCCCCCCACACCTGAGAATTCCACCGTGTCCACCCGCCCATTGAGCAGGTCCTTCAGCACGGCATCCGAGTCCACAGACTTGCTCTCTATCTGCAGTGAAATGAATGGACGGGTGCCCACAGACACGGGGAATGCAGGTTGCAGTCTCACGCCTTGAAAAACGGGGCTCCAAGCGTGGCGCGGCGGCAGGCCGGCAGTGCGGTGGGCAGTCGACCACGGCACTGCTCGCCACCCCTGCACCCCGCGCCGCTGGATGCTGACGCACCGCTCCGCGCCGCACACTGCTGCAACACATGCAGGCCTGCCATAAAAATAACGGAGCACACAAAAACAAGGAAACAACCTCACCTTGAATTGGTCAGGCGCATCCCCCTCCTCAATCAGCTCCAGCTCGATGAGCTGGCACGGAGGGGAAGAAAGAAAGAATCAAAAAACGGCGGGAGAGTCAAAACAGGCGGTGAGCAAGAGAAGCAAGAGCAGCGCAGAGAGGAGGTCGCAGTGAGGAGCAGCGAGGGAGGAGCGCAGGCCAGGAGGAGGGGAGGCGGGATGTGGGGGGGGCACAGCGGCAGTAAGCGCCCGGCAGCGGCAGTAAGGAGCGCACTGGGTGCGCCGCCAGCAGCGAACAGACGGCAGCGGCAGTAAGGAGCGCACTGGGTGCGCCGCCAGCAGCGAACAGACGGCAGCGGTCATGCGTGGGATTGACCTGCCCCCTCCGCAGAGGGACACACACATACGTAAAGAAGGGCCAACGTTCACAACCGCTTGCGCTTCTGTGCCCTTCCAAGCAACCCCGGCCCAACAGCGTCACCAGGCCCCCACCCGCTCACCTGCGCCGAAATGCCCATGCTCTCAGCCACAGCCTTGATCACCAGCTTGCTGACCAGTGTGTCCTCCCCCCACCGGCTGCGCACCCCCTTGGAGAGCAGCAGCGAAAAGCTGCAGGGGGCGGGGCGTTTGGGGCGGGGTGGAACGGGGTGCAGCGGTGAGCGAGGGCAGCCTGGGGGAAGTAGAGAGGCGAGAGCAACCGCGGGGGCAGGCAGCACAACAACGCGTCTTCTGCGACATGGCCTGCCAGCAAACCGCTCTGCCCCAAACGTGCCAGCCGCACTCGTCCCCGCCCCACTCCTGCATCAACACCCCCGGCCCCCGCCCACCCCACCTGCGCTCCTGCGTGCCGCTGTACGTCGTGATGTACGCCTTGTGCTCCCCCCGCTTCTCCCGGTCCGTGGCCAGGGCACACGTGACGCCCACCCCCACAATGTCGGTCCCCATCGCCGACAGCTTGGCGCCGTCCTTGTAGGCCGCTACCGCCATATCACGCGCCGTCTCTGCACAGGTGTCAAAGCATCGGCGGCAGAGCGGCTTATTGAGGAAAACGGACCAGGGATGTACGCAAAGTGCGGAAAGGGGGTGGCCGGGGGGAGGCGGGCATGAGAGAGGCAGGTGGCTTTGTTCGGCGCTGTGCCTCAGCCATGCCGCCACCGCCACATTGCCCAGTAACAGCACCGCAGCACCGCACGCCGCACGCGGCCACCGTTCACATATTCCCACTGTCACGTCACACCACCCCCAAGCACCACGGCCCGCCACCCACCTGCGGAGGCATACACATCTGGCGCCTTGCCCAGCATGTCTGCCAGGCTGGCGCGGCTGTACGGGATGCGCATGTCCAGTACAGTGCGGGATGCGCCCGGCACAGACAGAATCCAGGCCACTGCCTGCACACACACGGGCGGGGGAGCCGAGGAGGAGCATGCACGTGAAAGCCGCAGGGTGTGTGTGCTGCCTGCCCAAGCAAGCTGGTCGCACGCGGGGGGCAGCAGAGGGCAGCAGTGGGGTAGCCAGGCAGGCAGGCAGCCAGCCCCGCGTGTTTCCGCATCTGTTCAGCAGCCGCTACTGCTGTTGATCAGCCGACCAACACCAACCTGAGAGGCGCCGCCCCCTAGATACAGCACGATTCGCACGGTGCTGCTGTGGATCCTCTCCACTGTGTTCTCCACCGCCGGATCCATCCCACCGGAAGGCGGCCCAATGGCTGAGACGCGGACCGACGACCGGGCGCTGCTGCTGCTGCTGCTGCAGCGGCGGCAGTGGGGGGTAGGGCAGCGAAAGAGGGTGGCGGGGGAGGCGGCAGAGGGCGGCAGTCGGGTGGCAGGTGGGCGAGGCGGCGGCGGCTGGCTGAGCGGCGGGGGCGGACAGCAGCACGGCTGGGAGTGCTGCGATAATCACACCAGCTTCGGTGCGGGCCTACAACGAAGACAGCGGCCAGAAAGGCAGCTGTGCGCTCCCACCTTTTGTGCCGCGTGATTGACGGGAGCAGCTGTGCACCCTGTCTTTTGATCAGCGGCCCGGTAGTGGCTGCGATGTGCGCTAGCGGGTTGCGGCTCAGGGTGCCCGCCAGAAGACGTCCAGCCCTGGTTGCTGCGCAGCTGCGCAGGGTGGACATATCGGAGCGTTGCACTGCCTCAAATCGGTGGGGCAGACTGCTAAGGGCCCTGCTTGGGTCCCCAGAGCAGCAGGCAGGTGTGCGGGCCGCCCCGTCAGCGCAGCTCTCCGACTGCCGCCACACAGATATCCTCCCGGCATGTCGTCGCATTCCCCTCCCATCACTCGTCCCCCGACCTGATTCAAGGTGCACACCACTCTCTGACTGCCCATTATGAGGCCTGGGGTGCGGCAGGGAGCCTGCCAGCGGCATCAGCGGTACCAGTACAGGATTTGCTCCACGAACTCCTTAGTGTGTTGAGGGCTGCTATGTACATACACCCGCCCTCAGCAACGTGAGGCCGCCAGGCCGTAATGAAGACGGCGCTTACCTGGGGGGACCGTGGGTGCTGGACGAGCAGCGGGTGTGAAACCAGCGGCTGTTGCACCACAACCCAGCCAACTGCCGCCTCCAACCCAACGCTCGCACAAACCACTCGGCAGGGTCGCTTCCCTCCTGCCCAGCTCCTCCGATCGGCTCGCTTTTGTTAGTCATATAACGGCTATACATGCAGAGTGGTCCATGCGAGGGAGGTGTCTTGGGAACAAGCAGGCGGCAGGGCAGAGGATGCACACCGGTGGTTTAGTCAGTCAGAGAGCCTGCGCAGCTCAATGCGGGGAGTCTTGGGACACATAGGCAATGGGACGCAGGTAGTATACAAGGAGAGGAAGGTGAACTGGGGGCAGCCAGCAAGGGGCAAGGTCACCTTGCAAGGCCAGGAGGGGCAATGCGGCTGCCGAGGCGCGTTGCAGGCCAGGGCGCGGGAAAACGCATGCCGCACCCAGCACCAAGCATGCGCCGCACGTGGCGGCTGTGCAGTGTCTCGCTGGCGGGCCGGGCTGCAGCAGGCTGCCTATGGCTTCGGCTTGCTAAAAAGGCGCAGGCACACCGCCGTCAGGGCGTGCCTGCTGTGCCCTGCTGTGGTCCAAGCAGGTGCAGGTGCTGCCGCAGCTGCAGCGCCTCAAGCCGCTCCAGCAGTTTACCTGCAGGCGAGGCCAGAAGAAAGCAAGGCAGCAGTGAGGAAGCGGGGCAACTGAGGTCCACTACCGTTACCAGAAATCAGAAGGCTTGCACATTGCACCTGCGCCTCATGCTTGCAACTCAACAAGCGTACCACCATGCACCTCACGACCTCACGTGACCCAACATCCACGCAACCCCACCTGCCCACCCATGCAAACCCTCACCTCAGAATGATCAGCACACAGGCAAGGATCAGCAGGGACAGGATCGCCGTCGAAGGGCGGCCTGTGAGGGCGGCAAGGACAGCATAGGCAAGCAGAGGGCCGCCAAGTATCCAGGGGAGGATTTCTGCATCCTTTCGAAGCGCCTCCTCGCGTTGCCGACTGCGGTCGTCCTGCGTAGCACGCGGCGGTGCGTCACGGCCGGCCGCGCCCGCGTCCGCGCCCGATGCCGGCGGCGCCAGCGTGCGCTGCAGGCCGCCGCGGCTCCGCCCCAGGAGCAGGCGGCCTGCACGAGAGGGCAAGATGGGGAGCTCTGCTTTGGCCGAGGGTGCTCCGCCACAGCGGCTTTAACACCCTCCGTGGCCTGGTTTACCTGGCTACTAGCTCGCAGCGCACACCGCACCTGTGTTGCGGCGGCCGGTCGGGCGGGCTAGCCCCGCATTTGGACGCACAGGACTGAGGCTCAGCAGCGCGGAGGCCGCCATGTCTCCGCTGTAAGCCAGGAGTGTGGGTGACATGTATGCATGTGCGGCGAGCGCCAGGGTGGCACGTTCAGTGCCCCCCCCCCCCCTACGTGTTAGGGTTTTGCTGCGCAGCTGCGCAGGGTGCAGGACACCTCAGAGCGTTGCACTGCCCCAAATCGGTGGGGCAGATTGCTAAGGGCCTTGCTTGGGTCCCCACAGCAGCAGGCAAGCGGGTGGGCTTGCCGCCCCGTCAGCGCAGCTCTCCGACTGCAGCCACTACAGATATCCTCCCGGCATGTCGTCGCTGTGCCCTCCAATTACACGTCTCCCTGACGTGGTTCAAGGTGCACACCACTCTCTGGCTGCCCATTATGGAGGCCTGGGGTGCGGCGAAGAGCCTGCCAGCGGCATCAGCGGTACCGGTACAGGATTTGCACCACAATCCAAGCGTGTTCAGGGCTGCACACTGCATACACACACACTCGGCATTCTTAATCCAGGTCACCTGGTCATGATGAAAACGGAGCTCAACGCAGAGACTGTGGCCGCTGGATGAGCGGCGGATGTAACCAGCAGCTGTTGCTCCGCAGCCAACTGCCGACCCCCGACTCGACTCTCGCACTCTGCATTTCTAAGTCTTAAGGGTATGACTGGATTGTGATGAAGCCGATATGTGCCCGGAGCAGCAAGGCACGCATTCTCTTCCAAAGGAGATTGCCCGCCCCACATTTGCCGATGCCCGCGGCCCACTCAACAGTGTGTGGAGCCACGACGGCCAAGGAAGAGAGCAAGGAGGTTTTGCCCAGACTGCTACTGGGATATTGGTTGCTGTCATGGAAAGAGTTGGGATCACAAGCAACCTGAGTGCACAGTGAGCCTCTCTATGCGGCATTGGAGCTCAGGCTGCCGGGTTGGTCATCCACGTCACACCGCTGGGCTGCCGCTTTGCGGCGGCACAGCACGGAGGGCCACCGAATCGTACTCCCGCTCGCTTGGTGCCATTCTATATTATATTTCCTGCTGCTAGCAGAAGAAATCAAAGGAGGCAGCCTCCGTGGAGTTCGCACTCCGTGCCGCCCAACAACTGGACAGACATTTCGCACACCGTCGCTTGGAAGCCTCGGCGCGCCAAGACCAGCTGTGCAGGGGTGTGTGGAGCTCCGGCCGCCGCCCGGTAGTCCGCCTGAGGCGCTGGCGGTGCTACCGCCGGTGCTACCGCCCCCGCTGGCTCCTCCTTCCTAGGAAGGTGGCACACCGCCTCTTCCCTGGGACCACCACATGATGGCCTGACACACCCCGGACAAGGTGAGTGAGCAGCGGTAACACAACATAGGGGGGGTGCAGCACCCATGTGCCTGGGCATGGCCAGGGAAGGCAGGCGGCTGCGTGCGTGGGTGCCCCCGTCCCAGCGGGCAGTCGAGCCAGCCGCCGCACTGCCGTGCTGCCTGGCCAGCAAAGCACGTCGCCCTGCCCTGTCCTCACACACGTGCAGGCAGTTGACAGGAGATGGCGGCTGCGCTCAGGAGCGGGCGGAGGGCTGGCCGGAGGGCTGTCTTGCCCTTGCTGCTCGCCACAGTGGCACTCGCCGCGGTGTGGCGGCACCAGCAAGGGGCGTGGCCACCCTCCGATGCAAGCGCGGCTCTGGTCATGCAGCAGGGCAAACCACAGCGGGCACAGCAGCGTGGAGGCAAACAGGCAAGGCACTGCCACAGGGAGCGATGTGCTGTGCTGTGCTGTGCTGTGTTGCGCTGCCGGGAGCTGTCTGTGGCACTCCCCTGTCGAGCGCTGCTGGATCGCTTCACTGCCCTGCCCGGAGCATCCCGCCATGCATTTGAATCTGTCTTCCCCAACCCCTAACTCTAAACCCTGAACCCTCCTGCAGCCCAGCAAGCCATCAGAGGCGCCGACGGGGGACCCATCTGGGGTGGCCACCCACCCTATCGGCCAGCGCACTGCCACCTGGCACACCCTGGCTGACTTCCTGGAGCGATGCGACTGGCTTCCCGCCGCTGACCAGTCCCCGCTTCCCACCATCAGCGGCCTGCTGGGCTTCAATCTCACTTCTGCCAGCGCCGGCAAGGCAGCCCCTGGCACCGGCCAGGCTGGCAGCGCATCTGGGCAGGCAGGCGGCGGCGGTGGAGGCATGCAGCAGCAGCAGCAGCAGGGGGCGGGGGAGCAGGGGCAGGCGCACAGCTGTGTAGCGTGCTCAGCACGGCCGCAGGGCGCACTAGCGGCGGCAGCATTGGATGTTCAGTCGGTCATTGCGGCGCTGCACGCTGTGGCTGCCGCCGGGGGGGCAGCAGGGGGCGGCCAGGCGGGCCCGGACCTCCCCTGCCTGGTGTGTCCTGCGGGGGACGAGGGGCGTGCATGTCGCCTGGGACCGGCAGCAGGGAGCACGGCGCCACGCATAGGTGAGCGGGCAGAGGGGGCACGTTGGTGGGGAGGCTTATTGAGGGGAGCTGGTTCGTGAGCTTTGACAGGTGTTGACAGCACGCTCACGAGCAGCGGCCTGCCAGTCCGCTGCTGTTGCATGGCGCGCTCGAAAGGTGAGCCGCTTGCCCTCAGCTGAGTTGTGCCTCCCCCTTCTGTTGCCCTCCTTCCACCCTCCCACCCCATATCTCCTCCCCCTGGCATCGAGCAGGCGTGCTGACAAGCAGGGGAAGCGCCAGAAGAAATCCAGAGGAGGGCTGCATAGCACCCAACCATGTCCGAGTATCCACAATCCACAGCACCGCACTCTCTCACACCCACACCCACACCCCTGGCTGCATGCAGGCCTGCTGACGGTCATGGGCAGCGCCAAGGACCCGCCGGAGCCAGGCTACGTAGCGCCTGACTATTTCAGGCTCTCCCAGGCCAACAAGCTTGCCTACTGCCAGCGCCACGGCTACGGCTGCCACGTGCTGCCGCCCCTGGACCGCAGCAGGCACCCAGCGTGGAGCAAGGTGGGCGAAGCGTCCTGATTGCTGCTGCTGCTGCTGCTGCACCGCTATACTAGACAGGCGCTCCCCCTGTTAGGGCCCCCCGCAATGGTGCTTCTCAGTTCCAGCAGCCAGGCGCACAGCGCTCCTTCCCCCCGGAGGTCCCGGCTCAACCCGCCCTCTGCTGCCGCCCCAACTTCAACTGCTTTCCCGCCTGCCGGCACCTCGAACCCCTGCCGCCGCCGCCGCCTGCAGTTTGCGGCAGCCCTGGCCCTCATGCCGCTGTACGACTGGATCTGGATGGTGGATGCCGACTCCCTGGTGAGGGGCTGGTTGTAGGGTTTAGGGTGCTAAGGTTGTAAGGGTGCTAAAGTTGTAAACACTAAGCATACAGATGGATGGTGCATGCTGTTCCACCTCCTCTTCTCCAAGGCGACCAACGCAGCCACCTCCCCTGCCCCCCTCCCTGCCCGCCCCCGCGTCAGATCATGTCGCCCGCCACCCCCGTGACCCAATACATAGATGAGCAGTACGACCTGATCGCCACCAAAGACTGCAACGGGATCAACACTGGCTCCGTGCTGCTGCGCAGCAGCCAGTGGGCCGAGGCGCTGCTGGCAGCGGCGTATGGCCGGCCCAATGAATGGGAGGAGCAGGGCGCTCTGGCGGGGCTGCTGGCGGAGGTGCCGGGGGCGAGCGGCCGAGCAAAGGTGAGATCCTGAAGTCGATTGCTCTCTAGGAAGGGGAGGGTCAGGCAAGGCGGAGGAGGGGGGAAGGCGGGGGGCGGGGGGGAGGGTAGCATTCCAGCTAGCAGGCAACTGTCCCGTGCTCCTCTCACCACGACAGCCTGCAGCTAAATTCCCCTGGCACGGGACGTGGTCCCCACCTCACCTCTGTCAGTTCCTCAACCACACAGCCTCTGCATCAGCTGCCAAACCCCCCCTACTGATGCACCCGCCCCGCACTTCTGCCCTGCCCATCCCCCCAACCACCATCCCCTCCCCGCAGATCCTGCCCAACAAGGGCTTCAACTCATATGCCGCCCAAATGGTGGTGTGCGGCAGCGCCTGGGAGGCCGGCGACCTGCTGGCGCACATGCCGGGCATGCCGGACAGCGCCCGGGAGGGCCTGTTCCGCTCGCTTTGGAAGCGGATCCCTGGGGTGGAGCACCCAAATGCGCTGGAGGCGTTGATGTCGCTGCCGCCGGCGCCGGCATAGGGGGCGGGACACCGCTGGTCTTGCCGCTGACGCGGCATTGTGCTGCAAGCGGCGTGCTGCGCGCTGCCGCCGGCGCCGGCATAGGGGGCGGGGCACAGCTCCCCTTGCCGCTGATGCGACCCAGTGCTGCAAGCGGCATGCTGCGCGGCGCCGCGGTTGCAGCCCCACCACGAAACTCAACACTTGAACACATGCTTTCATTCACACTGCAAATAAGGAAATAACGCAGAGATGTACGGTGCAAACGCATCCATGTATGCATGGCTGCCCTGTCCCTGTAAGGCCGGGCATGAAGTGGCAGCCAGAAGCTTTTGTGCAGCTTGTGCGACTGGAGAGGGTGTGCGGCAGAGATGGGGGGCACAGTACACGTGAGGCGATGGCAAATGCTCAACGAAAGGGAAGCAACGCAGTACAGGCGGTGAAGCAGTCAACTGGAAGGGTTCATGCGCAGCTTGGGACTTGCGGGATCATTCTGGTAGTGGATCAGGTTGACAAGTAGCAGGGGTAGGGTTGACGGTACTGGGATGGTACTGGTCACCCGACCGGGGGCAGGCGGGAGGCGGGCACTCAGAAGGCGGCCGGCCAAAGGCGGCGGAAGCGCGTGCCAATGGAGGTGCGCTTGCAGTTCAGTTCCCAGTTTATGGGAGCTGCAGGTGTGCCCGCTCGCTTCCAGGGCCAAAGAGGCGGGCGGCTTCCAAAGCCTGTGCCTGTGTGGAGGGGAGCACACGAGGGGGCGGCAGCGGCGTCCCGCTGTCGTCTCGCTCAAGCTGGAAGCCAAAAGTAAAGTTGAACGTGTTGGTGACGACGCTGCAGGAGGGCGGGACGAATGCAGGACAGGGGGGCGGCACGCTGTGAGCGGCAGGCGTGCATGCATGCTGGCATGGGGGAGCGAGGGGGCATGGCACGTGGGGGAGCTCAGCCGCTGTGCCCCTGACAGCGGCATCCAGAGTGCGCTGGTGGAGTTGACAGCCGCAGCATGCACATTGCTACAATGCTTGGTGTGCATCCTGCGCACTCGACAGCCGCGACACGCCCAGCGTGCATGCTGCCCCACCCGGCCAACCCCTCTGGCCTGCACGCACCTCTGCCGCCGCTCCGGCTGCGTCACGCTCGCCTCCACCTGCACGTGTGCCCGGCCCTGGGTGGGGTCGCTTGGGCACACCCAGGCATAGGTCACCCACGTGCGCATGCGCATGAGGTCACCGATGTTGACGGGCCACTTGAACGTGACCTCCTCAACCTCGACTGCAAGGCAGGTGTTTGTGGCAGATGCAAGATAGTTGCAAGCATGAGATCCCAAGGGTTACGTGTCCCCAGGCAGGGCCGTGTGGAGGGTGACGCTCGGAGCATGGCAGGGGTGCATGCCCAGAGCCCCTTGCTGGGAGAAACAAGTGGTTGGGGCAGCACGCACACACCCCAGGCATGCTGCCACACAGTCTGCACCTATGCATGGCAACACACCCCCACCTGCGTATGGGCGGCTGCCGGCAAAGAGGTACATGGTAGAGTGAGCCAGCTCATAGGCCCGGCGCATCAGGAAGCCACCAAACACGCGGCCGTGGATGTTGCGCTGCTGCGGCTGGCAGGTGAACGTGTTTTCTAGTGACGTCTCGTCCATCAGCAGCTGGCGTGGCTCTGCAGGAGGCGGGGAGCGGTCAGGCGGAGCGAGCTGAGGGGCCAGGGGTCACAAATGGGCAGCAGCAGGGCTGCTGTGGCTGTGCCGGCGGCGCAGGGCGGTGCAGGATGGGGGTTTGATGCCGTGCAGGTGGAAGTGGCACCAATGCCCAGCACTGCCTCTTCTTGCACACACACATATAGACACAGCCATCCTCAGGCACACACACTTCTGCTGCACGCACGGTTACTATTTACAGGCGGCCCACCCCACAAAACAGACCTGAGAGGGCCGGCAGGTCGACTTTCTTCTTGGCCGCCGCCAGCAGCTGCTCCGCCCACCGCTCCCCCTCGGGACTGCTGGCTGCACAGCGGGTGGCCAGGAGCGCGGGGGCACGGCAAACGCAGGCAGACTGTGAGCTTGAAGGTGTGCGGAAAGGTAGCGTTGCAGGCAGGCAGGCAGGCAGGTAGGAAGATGGGGTGTCAGGCAGGCAGGCAGGCAGGCAGGCAGGCAGGCAGGCAGGCTGGATGGGAGACAGGCAGGCAAGCCGTGAAGATGTGGGGTGGCAGGCAGATGGGCAGGCAGCAGGCTGGCACATAGGCCTACCATGGTGCAGGCCGCTGCTGCTGGCTGCCGCCGCACGCTGCGCCCGGCGCGCCAGGCTGGCTCGCTGCCGGTCGCAAAACAGCTCCTGGTCCTGCTGGGGCGCGGAAGAAAGAAGGAGGGGTGCCCGGGGAGGGCAGGAGGCACAGGAGGCCGGTGAGCAGCCCAACAGCATCAAAGGTGGCACAGAGAGTTCCGCCCAGTCTTTTCAAAACCAGAACATGTGGACCTGTACCAGCATGGTACAGCTGGCGCTGAGCCCTCTGGCCGCTGCCCGCTGCCACTCTGCCCTCACGCTTCCCCACCTCCCGCCCACCTCTTTGCTGCTAGGCGCCAGCGGGGCTACCGGGTGCGGCCTGTTGGTGATCATGTCTCTCGCCACGAATGTGAACAGTGCGGTCAGCTGCTGCTCCCCACCCTGCTCCAGCTCCATCCGAATGTCCATGCTGCTGCTGCCCGTCCACACCACACGCCCACTCAGCTGCAGGGGCGGCACGGAGGCAACACCCAGGTGGCACAGCACAGCACAGCAGGGGGTGAGCTGGAGCACGGCATGGGTGGCGCTGCTGCCAGGCAGGCAGGGGAGGTAGGCACGTGCCCGACATGCTGGCATGCTATCCGCTGGCAGCATGGCCTGCGCAGTACATGCAGGGTTGGGAGGGTGCCGGTGCTGCGCATATCCGACAGTGCCCTTCCCAACAGCTCGCCGCCTGCCTGCCAAGGAGGTCGCCTGACCCTGCGCTGCGCTACACGTACCGTCATGTCCTGCTGCAGGCTCAGCCGGCTGTTGTGCAGCTGGATTGCTTCCACCCCTGCAGTCACCAGCAGCGGCGGCCGCGACTGCTCATCCGCCACGTCGCTGCAGGTGGATGACATGCGGAAAGAAACTAAGAAGCACATACCAACGCAGTCACTGGCATGCAGGTGGTAGTAAGACAGTAGGGATGAAGGCGCGGCCGTGAAAGCAGGCCGCCATCCTGACTCCCTCCCTGTCCTCGTGCCTGCCTGCCTGCCTTGCCGCCCACTGCCTCAGCTACCATCATCTACAGTGCGGTAGCAACAAACTGTGCCGCAGCAGGCACAAGGCCTCATAATGCGCCCTCGGTCTGCCTGCACTTGTAGGCCTCACCCCTGCTCACATGCAACACACTAGCATGAGGCCTCTCAAATGCCACACTTGTGGGCCTCACCCGTGCTCACATGCTACACTGGTACACCTCGCCCGTGCTCAACTGCTACACTAGCATGGCATGCAGGCTCACCCGTGCTCCAGGTCTTTCAGTTACCTCACTCATGCTGAAATGCTACATTAGGCAGCCCCCACTCGTGCTGAAATGCTACACTAGCATGGCATGCAGGCTCACCCGTGCTCGAATGCAATCAGTGCTGTGAGTGAGTCCAGGTCTTCCAGTATGCGACCAATGCGTACCTCGCCCCAGGGGGAGCGGTACTGCAGGCGGGGGTGGTGACAAGAGGGGTGGCAAGCAGAGGAGAGCAGGCAGGGGCAGGACCGTGGATGGGAGGGTGACTGAAGTAGCGGGTTGATGGGAGCTGTGGCGCAGGGTGTGCTGCCCACGACACCTTCGAATCGTGGATTTAAGGATACATGGGTTCATAACAGTGACTCCCCAGCTGTTGAAACTTGCCAGCACACTGTCCTTCCCCGGTGGCTGCGCCCAGCAGGTGCCCTGCTGCCCCATCTCCATGCATACAAGCCCCACGCCCACTCACGTGCTCTCTAAGGTGATCGTCTGTGCTGAATGGGTAGGTCACGACCAGCGGGCGCGGCGGCTTGGGGTGCTGCGTGGACAGGTCGCGGGCGGGCGCTGCCTGCAGCTTCTCCTCGGTCCAAGGATACCTGCAATAGTGCCAACCACACGTATGGGTGCAGCAGCAGTGAGACATAGTGATGGTACGGTGGGAATGCAGGATGGGCTGAGCTGGCCTGCTCGAGTCACAAGGTAACTGCAGCAGTGCCAGCCTGATGCGGGAACAACCCAGCAAGGAGGGTGCAGCAATTCATGCCATTTTGAGGGGTAACAACATTGGTTTCCATATTCAATGTCAGTGCCTGCATCCATGCAGGCCAAAGGGCAGCAGGCAGGAAATTGGCGGCACGGGCACCGGCGGTGCGGGCAGGCCAGGAAGGCAGGGCGGCGCAGGCTCCAGCTCACCGCTCCTGCCAGAGACGCCGGCTGACCGGTGTGCTCGAGGCAAACTTGTAGCGATGCGTGTCATGTGCCGCGGCCCCGCCAGATTGTGAACTGAAGCTCTGCTGTTGCTGCGGCGGCTGCTGCTGCTGCTGCTGCTGGGTGCCGCCGCCAGGCGCCGCCGCTTCAACCGGCAGGGGCGCCGCGATAGTGTGCGCCGCGGCCGCCAGCGCTGAATGCAGGCCCCCGGCGCAGTCTGTGCTGGTGGTCTGGCATTGCGATCGCTGCCAGGTGCGCCGTAGCAAGTGCAGGGCCGGTTGACGGATGACCATTCCCACCGACTTGCAGCAGCGCTGGCGAGCTGTGCAAATGTAGTAAACACGAAGATCGCAGCTGGTGATTCAAACTGGCGGGACTTGTAGTAAACAGTGATATCAACGCAAGGAGCTGAGGCGCCCGCACCAAGTGAGCAAGACCTTTTGCCTTAGAATTACAGAATCGCACGTGTATGGCGTCAATGCACTTTGGCTGATGAACAAATAAACTCGGCGCGCGGAAAGCAGTTGCATTCTTGATTGGCCTCGGAGCGCCGCCACACCGCCGCCTGTCGTTCGGCCCACCCCACATGGGTGGGTCTGCAGTCTGAAGTCTGTAGCCCAGCTGGGCAACAACGTCATTCGAATACTGGATGCTGAAGTAACATGGCTTCATTACACCAAATGTACCTCTTCGTGACGACAAGTAGAAGCACCCACATGCCTGCGCATCACGGCTACGCCGCCTGGCTGCCAGCTGGTGCGCCGTTGACGCCAGCGGCCTTCTTGCCTCCGGGACCAAACAGCTCTGCAGTTTCCAAGGCCTGCTGCTCTGCAGCATTGGGTTGCAAGCAGACATCCAGTTGAGGGCAGCCGTTGTGGGAGAAGAGCAGTGGGGGCGTGCAGGGTGGGTAGCCTGCCGGCTGTGCAGCAGACCACCCATGCTTTCACGTGCGGTCAAACGCCGGCCAGCTGCGCAGTCTCTTCCAATGCTCAAATATGCAACAATGTAGGCATGAAGGCCACCCCTGTCGGTCAAGGCAAACACACTGGCAGGCGAGCCCAGGCTGGTCATTTGCCCACTGGAACTTGCCTGTGCTGGGCAGCACTTGCTTTGGTGGGATGAACGCCCCGCTGGCGTCCTGCCGCAGGTCGTAGCTGAAGAGGAAGCTGAAGGTGTTGGTGACGTGGCTGCACAGCATGGATGGCAGACCATAGCACGCCAAGCGTGGCGCGGCGCAACACGTGGGGTTCAACAGTGTACACCGTGGGGCGAACACGCAGCGGGCTGGCCCCACGCAACAACAGGCTTGGCATTCAAGAGCTCTTTCCGGGCGCCAGCGCTCTTCAGTCAGGAGGCACCCCTGGCTGGGTGCCCGCTGCCTTCCCTGCTACACGTGCCCTGCAGCTGGCACACCAGCATGGGAACGAAAACCACCTGTACAGCTTCTCAGGCTGCGTCACGCTGGCCTCAACTTGAACGTGCACCAGCCCCTGCAGCCAGGAGTGAACCAGGTGTAAGGAACTTGCCTGTCAAGCAACGAACGCAGAAAGGCTGCCCATTGTCAAGGACAGCGGCAGCAGTACGCAGCAGGAACCAGCAGCGCCACTGCAGCGCCACCGGCAGTCTCATTGCGAGCGCCAGCATAGCAACCGCCACCAGCAGGCAAACAGTGCACCGGGCAGCCCCCAGCCCACGCTTGCCTTGCCGGGCGTGCGCTGCGAGGGCCAGGTGCGGGTGACCATGCTCCTGAACTTTATGAGGTCACCCACGTTCACAGGCCGGCGAAACGTGATCCTGTCGACCTCCACTGCGAGGCGGGGCGGGGTGAGACAGGGCGGGGAAGGAAGCGGCATGCATGTTTCGTCGGAGGGCGAAGGTAGGCTGGCCATGAGCCAGGCCAGGATGAGCAGTTGCCAGGTAAGCTGGGGAGGTGATGGCTTCAGCCAGGGACAGCTGGGGAGGAGGGCAGCAGTGTGCTTGGTCTGGCATGGAGAGGGTGCACGTATGCTGGATGGTGACGCCCCGTGCTTGTAGGCAGGACGGGCGGCAGCGCCCAGATGGCAGCGTGGGGGGCTTGAAGGCCATTGACAGCAGCTGAGGAGTGCCCCTGGGGCAGCGCTGCCCAGGGGTGGCTTGCCTGTGCGTGGCCGGCTGCCGGCAAAGAGGTAGGCGGTGGAGTGAGCCAGCTCAAAGGCGCGCCTGCAGGGTGAGGCAGGGAGCGTGAGGCAGAGAGGGGCCACCGAGGCAGGAGAGACGCGCTGCTGTGTAAGGTGCGTACTGTGCTGTACATCACTCCGTCGCCGCCACCCTCCATGCATACACCCCGGAGGCTGGCCAGCACATGACACGTTATAGCTCAAGCATCATCTATCTTCTTTTCCCCTGTATCAATACCCCCATGACATGCTTGGGAACTGTGCCCCTCCAGTCGGCCTCGACAGCCTGAGTTCACCGCATTAGAAAGCCGCCAAACACGCGGCCGTGCATGTTGCGCTGCTGCGGCTGGCAGGTGAACGTGTTCTCCAGGCACGTTTCGTCCATCAGCAGCTGCCCGGCATCTGCATGGTGTGGCAGGGGTGCGGGGCGTGCAGGCAGCGCATTTAAGCCACAGCAGGAGAAGAGCTGTTTTTCCCACTGGCCCACACCCCCATTCTCTACTTGTGTGCATCGTCCCCCGTTCAGGCGTGCTGTCGTGCTGCGCTGTGCAAGCCCCTGTCCCCGCATACATGCATGCACACACCTGCCAGCGCCGGCATGGCTCGCTTGGTCTTGGCCGCCGCCAGCAGCTCCTCCGCCCACCGCTCCCTCTCCGGGCCCACTGCGCCCACGTGGTATGCAGCAGTGTTGACATCAGAGTGCATGCACGCATGGCATAGCAGGCTCAGCATGGAGGAAGGCAGTGTAATCGTGCAAGCACAAATGATGGCACAGCAGGCTCAGCAGGGGAGCGCACTCGCAGGCTAGCTGGCTGCCTGGGGTGGCAAGGAATGCTTTGCCGACCATGGTATCAATACGGGATGGCTCAGGAAGAAAGGAAGGAAGGAAGATGCTTGTTCTGCTCTGCCCAGCAGTGGCCCAGAGGCAGTAAAATTTCATTCCAAGTTATAATGATGATTTTACCATGACATCCACCCACACCACCCACCACGGTGCAGCTTGGTTGCCTGCAGCTTGCGCTCCTGCTTGCGGGCCTGGTTGATGCGCAGCCGCTCCTCAAACTGGGCTTGGTCCTGCTCAACCAGCGGCAGGGCGGGGGCAGCAACAGCAAGTGCGGGTGCTAAGCAGGCGGTGGCGGCAGTGGTCGAGCATGTGGGGCATGAAGCATGCTGCCCACGCACGCACGGCTGGCTCATTGCGGGCATGGTTGGCTCGGTGACACCACCAAGCCGAAACACATCAAGGCATTCAGGGCAGTGATGTGTAATACATTGCAAGGCATAATTTGAGGGCAGCCCACGCACCTGCGGCGTATGCGGCTGCACTGCGGTGATACTGGTGGGGTTGCCCGTGAGGGGGTCCCTTGCCACGAATGTGAAGAGCGCGGTCAGCTGCTGCTGCCCACCCTGCTCCAGCTCTATCCGGATGTCCATGCTGCTGCTGCCCGTCCACACCACGCGCGCGCTGAGCTGGACACAGGGGGAAAGCACGGGCAGAAGCGGCGGTCGGTCAGGGGCAGATCCCGCCACACCTGCTGCCAGCACCACACGCACTGGCAGGCCCCACCCCTGGCAGCTGTTGTGAGCCACCGTGCACACCCCACCCATCTCCCATGTCCTGGTCTAGCGTCAGGTGCGAGCTACACAGCTGGAACATAAACCCGGCCACACACCTGCTGCCAGCACCACACCCACTGCACAACCCCGCAACCACTTCCACTGATCCCCCTCCCACCTCCATGTCTTGCTCTAGCGTCAGGTGCAAGCTACACAGCTGGAACCCCCAAACACCTGCTGCCAGCCACCGCCACCAATCCCCCTCCCACCTCCATGTCTCGCTCTAGCGTCAGGTGCGAGCAGCGCAGCTGGATCATAACCGCCCACACCTGCTGCCAGCACCACACCCAGAACGCACGCCACACACCTCCATGTCTTGGTCTAGCGTCAGATGTGAGCTGCGCAGCTGGATGGCCTCCACGGTGGCGGTCACCAGCAGCGGCGGGCGCGTGGAGGGGTCGCCGTCGTCGCTGCGCTGACCAAAAGGGGGCCAGGCGGCGTTGTGCAAAAAGGCAGGGAGGTCAGCGGTCCACGCTGGCTGCTGTGGACGTCACTACTAGTGCCGCGCAGGTGGCTGGTGCGCTGCCCTGGGGGCTGGGCTGCTTGTAAAGGCCATTCACGGCTGCTTGTTTGGCGCCCCACTGTACGCCCCCTTCCCTGCCATGGCCACCCCACTGCCACGGCCAACCGCTCAGCCGTGGTCACAGGCCACCAGCCAGGACAGCCGCCTCCGTCACTGGACAAGAAACACCACTCTCACTGGCCTGCCTGCCTGCCTGTGCCACCCCTTCCATGACACCCAATCCCACCTATGTAACCCACCCCGGCACACCAACCCCGGCCCACCCACCCCGGCCCACCCCGGCGCACCAGTGGTCGAATGCAACCAGCCCAGCCAGCGAGTCGAGATCCTCCAGTATAGGCCCGATGCGCACAGCACCCCAGGGGTTGCGGTCTGCACCCAGAAAGAGATGCAGGGGGCGGGGAGCAGTGCAGGTGAAGCCAGGCAGGGGACAGCCAGCCAAATGGGCAAGCAGAAGCTGGGTGCAACGGCTCAGTGGTCACTCGAGAGGGCTGCATGGGAGTGGCTGACGGGCAGCTGGCCTCATGTTGCTAGTTCTAGGTACACGTGGCAGCAGGCTAGCAGCAGCAGCAGCAGCAGCAGCAGCAGCAGCAGCAGCAGCAGCACAAACACACACCCAGGGCACGTGGCCAGCACAGCAGCCGCCCCATCCCCATGCTCACAGTGCTCCCGCAGCACTGGGTCGCTAGAGAATCCGTATTGGATGACTGTGCGGGTAGGGGGCTTGACTGCTCGCGCCGCCCCGTCACTGCGGGGCGTGGCCGCCGCCAGCCGCGCGTCGGTCCAGCGGTAGCGCTGCTGCCACAGGCGCTTGGTCACTGCAGCAGGCAGCAGCGGCAGCAGGGCTGTGAAGACGAGCGTTGACCGGACGATCTGGTGTGCACATGCACAGACTTTTTAATTGAGCAACAAAGGGTGCGGCAGAGTTATTGCAAGGCTGGTGATGACGGGGGCATGCTATTAACGGACTGCAGCATGCAAACCGCAGCGAATGTGGACGCCTTACCTGGCGTCTGCGAGCCGACGAGGGTTTCTGTCTCATCAAACACATGTGGAGGCTGCCCGCTGTCTGTGGAATAGCTTGAGAGGCCTCCTGGCGTGTGCCGCCGTGGGCTGCCGCGTTCGGGCGGAGCAGCGCCCCCGCCTGCGCAGGCGGCGGGCCCGCTGCTGCTGCTGCTGGCGGCCCGCCCTAGCAGTTGCAGGCTCGCTAGCGCCGGCCCGGCACGCTGCGGCAGCTCCAGCGCATTCCGGGCCGCACACGACAGCATTTTGTGTGTGCAGCTGCCAGCGCGGGTGGAGCAGCGGCGTCGTCTCGGAGCAAAACGGCGGAAGCAAACAAGCTCTGGAATAACGCACACTGGTTGCAGGACACGACTGAGCAGGCTGCAAGCGACCGGGACTCTGGATGACGGACTGGGCATCAAAGGTGGCGAGGCGGTCCAGGCAGCGCCGCGCCGGGCAGGCCCCTTTGAGCAAGCAATAGGTGATCCTAAGGATGATCCCTTCCTGTGTAAATCAGGCCTCAGCTTCAGCTGACCAGGGCTCGTGGTGTGACACATCTAGGCCAGCTTGATGGCAGCCTCAGGCAAGCATGCCGGGCCTGGGCTCAGCCGTCTGGGGGACGTGCGCTCCCTGCCGACCGCATGGGCAAGGCAAGGGACGCACATTGGTGTGGTGTTCCACTGACATGCATGCCTTCCAGCTGCGCCAAGGCATACGCAAGTCTTCTGTGTTGTGGTTGCATCCATGCAATGCCTTCCCACACTGCCAGAGGTTGCTGCTCCTGGTGGTGTGGCCAACAGCACGCCGCCGGCGGGAATCAGCACCCACAACTTGCCAAGGCAGTGCTGCACCAGCTGCCAGCCCACAAGCCTGGCGCCCGTGTTGCCCACAAGCCTGGCTGCCCTGCCCCTCCCCAGCTGATCGGGCCGGTTGTTGGCATGCCTCACAGTTACAAGGTGTGAGCTTGTCTGCTCAAAAGGCGCAGACGTAGGATGGGGGAGAATCAGGGGTGGGAGCCTTATCGAGGCACCGTCGTGCTGTTATCGAGACAAGTGCGGAAGCGGCGCAACCTAAAAGCAAGGGGGGAGCGAAAGGAAAGAATGCTGGCGGCAATCGTTGTGGGGCTCATGAGTTGGAGGGGGGCGTTGTGCTGCTGCGCCGTCCGTTGTAAGGGCAGGGGGGCACAAGGCGAGCGGCCGCCCCTGCAGTGCTGCAAGAGCAACAACTTCCAGGAGTAGAGCTACGGGCAGGCTATGGCGTGTACTGTATCGGAATGAAGGTGCACGGGTCGTAGAGCGCACGCGTGCAGAGGCAGGCGATGAAAAGGAAGGGCAGGGCTAAGGATGGCTTGGTATGCATGTGGCTGGCGGCTAACGGGGACCAGGGGTCGCCGCCGGGGGTAGGGTAAGGGCACATTGGGAGCAGAATGAGACGCAAAGGAAACGCAGGCTACAGGCGGGAGGGTTGCTGCAAACGCAGGGAGAGATGCGCACACACTTGGCGCGCGCCCGGGCCGCGCAGCGGCTGGCGGGCGGGCTGGTGGGCGGTCTTGCTGGGGAGAGAGGTAGGGGGAGGGTGCCGGGGGCGCTGCCCGAGAGGTGCGAGGGCCGGGGCGGGAGCGCGGAATAAACAACGTAAACAGCAACACACGCAGAAAGAATTGCAAGCACGGCACAGGGCAAGCGATTGAGGAAGAGGGGCTGAAGAGAAAGCACGAGCAAGCAAAGGGGTCCGGGTTTGGAGGTGTGTATGCATGCTTGGCATCGGGTGCCCAGGGGTGGGGTGGGAGGGTGGTGTCGATGCCAGCGGAATGAACAGCGCGCGGCCCACAGGGAGGGAAGGGGTTGGGGTAGAGAGAGGGCGCAGGGCAGGTGACAGGCATGGAATGGCAGGGACAAAGGCTGGGGCAGGCAAACACGTACATTAGAGTCCTGAACGCAAAAAGAGAATACGCCCTTCATTCGTTGGTTGGTGGGGTAGGGCAGAAAACCGAGGCACGCCGGCGGCGGCGGGCACCCTGCAGCCCCTCTGCGGCGCGGAGACATGCGGAGGGCCGGGCAGAGGGGCGGGAGCGGAGAGCAGGGTGCGGGCCGCCGGGCGGCCTGCTTCGTGAGGTTGGCAGCTGCCGCGAGCCGGAAAACACGCCTTGGGGCGGGCGGCTGCAGCTGTGTGATGCGACGTTCGTTGGGGGCGCTGGCTTGAGGGGTTATATAGAAAGCCAGCGGCCTGACCAGAACATGGGCCAGGCGGCTTGGTTGCACTTCAATGTGCCAAGGCGCGGCGCCTTTTGCCATGTGTCGTTGGGTGTGCCGGGCTGGTGGCTGGGCGGGGCTGCGGCCAGCAGCTTGTTGGGAGGCGTGTGCCAGAAGCGGCTGCGCGCGTGCCAAGGTGCGCACGCCCGCTCCTGCACCCGTCGCCAGCTCACTGCTTGCCAATTGCCAGCAGCAGCTCGGCGGCGTTCTCATCCTGCGCTCCCGCGCCATAGCCGGCGGCGGCTGCCGCCGCGGTGCCGCGCGCGGCGCGGGCGCTGCGGGCGCGCAGCGATTCCTGGCGCTGCGGGTGGACAACAGGGGGGAGGCGGGTGGCAAAGGTCAGGAAGCTGTGTGCCAACACGCTACAAGGACCTTTTGCTTGGGCCAGGTGGCATGCAGCAGCACACACCGCGTCTCCTCTGAGCCGGGCCTGCCCATCAGCAGGAGGCAGCTCCTCACAACCACACGCTCCAGCCCCTGCAACCCCAGCCAGCCTGCCGCCGCAGCCCACACACCTTGATCACAGCGGCGGCAGTGCCGCCATCGTGCTCGTGCCCTGTGGTGCCGCTGCTGGCCTCATCGGCGTCCACCGCCGCCTTGCGTTTCATCCCGCGCAGCCTGCCGCCGCCGCCCTCGCTGTACATCGTGCCGCCCAGGCGGTGGCGCGGGTCGGCGGGCTGCGACAGCGTCAGCTGCTGCACGCCGGCGGGGGCCGACTGCACCTCGGGCCCCTCGCGGCTGCCCAGGGCTGCCGTGGCGGCCGCGCGGCGGGCCACGACTTCGGGGTCCACCGGCGGCCCAAAGGTCAGCTGCGGGTCGTGCCACCACTTTGTCGTGGTGGCGGCGGCTGTGGTGTGGGGGTTCAGTGTTGTGCCACAGCCGGTGGCGCCCGCAGGCGGCGGCGGCATGAGCGCCACGGCCGCCGCGGCGGCCGCCTGGGCGGTGGCAAGAGACATGCCAGCCATGCCGCCCATCTGCAGCAGCAGCAGCAACGAAGGGGCAGCAGGGAAGCGGGGGTGAGGAGTGTGGGATGGCAGCGAGGAGCGGCAGCAGGTGGGCGTTTTGGTGCAGGAGGCACCAACTGCGGCTCCCGCAACGCAGGCACAGTCCAGTCCAGGCGGGCAGGCTGGCGGGCAGGCTGGCGGGCAGGCCTGACGCAGCGGCAGGCAGCAGGGCCAGTCAAGCGACTCGAACAAGCGCTTGCCCGCCTCCCACGCCACCACCCACAGCCCAGCATCAGCGGCACTACCCACCTGCTGCGCCTGTGCCTGCGCCTGCTGGAAGCTGGCGGCAGCTGCGGCAGCACCATAGTAGTTCTGGTACCACCAGGCCATGGGGTCGCTGCTGCCAGGCATGCCACCTGACATGCCACCTGGCATGCCACCTGGCATCGGCGGCATCATCATGCTGCCAGGGTGGCTGTACGGCATGCTGGGCATCGGCGGCGGCATCGACATTGCGGCCTGCGCCGGCGCTGCCGGCGGCGGTGGCATCGCCTGCGTCACGTGCTGGGCAGCGGGAGTGGCTGCTGCCGCGGCTGCTGCCGCCGCCGCAGTCTTGCCGTTGTTGGGCGCAGGGGCGGCGTGGCCGCCTGCGTCGTGCGAGTGTGGCGGGCGGGGGTTGATCCCCACAGCTGCCAGGCCCGCGTCCTGGCCCACCCAAGGCGCCATCTGAGGCGGCCCCTGCGGCACCGGCGGCAGGCCGTGCGATGCGGGCGGCTGCTGCACCTGCCCGGCCACGGCCGCGTGCATGCCCCACTGCCAAGCAGCGTTGGGGGCAGCAGAGGCGCCCGAAGGTGTGGGCACCACCGTGTGTGCCAGGTACATGTAGGGCAGGGCGGGGGGCGGCGCCGGGCCGGCGCCGCCACCAATGCCGCCCGGCTGCGGGCTGGTGCTGCCACCGCCGCTGCCGTTCTGGCCACTGCCGCTGCCATTGGCATCGCCGCTGCCGCCGTCGTCCTCATCCCCGCTGGCGCCAGCTGTCTGTGCCTCGCCCGGCAGCTGCGGCACGGCCGCAAACTGTGAGTCGGGGCGGAAAGAGGATGGGTCGTCTGACCCAGAGCCCGGCACCGTGGCGCCGCCACCATTGGGCGTGGTGCGCTGGCCGCGCTTGGAGCCGCGGCCACTGCCGCTGCCGTGCTGGCTGCCCACCGAGCTCATCAGGCGCATGGCCTCACCCATCACCTGCACGCAGCGTGGCCAGCGCAGCGTGCACAGCAGGCGTCAGACTGCCGCTGCAGTAGCAGTGTAGAGCGCAGGCAGCACAACGTCGCAAGCACGCTTCCCGCCCAACTTCATGCTCAGGCGGCCACAGATGCAGGCCCAACCTTCCGCCTTTGACGCTGCAGCAACAGGCTCTGCCAGCCACAGCCGCAAGAGCGCCTGCCAACCCTGCCCGCCCCTCTAGGGGCCCGCCCTCCCACCTGCTGCACCTCCGGGCAGTTCTGCATGAGGAGCTTCTGGATGGCAATCGCACGGTGCAAGTCGTACAGCTGCTCAAGGAAGACAACTTGCTGCCTGCGGGGTATTGAAGGAAGCGACGGGCCGGGGAGAAGAAAGGAGCGAGCAGGCAGGTGAGGGCACAGGCAGGCGTCATGGAAGGCGGCTGAGCGAGTCGGGGGCCAGCGAGAGTATGAGCGCAGCTGCACTGCATGGCTGCACACACACAGGCGCACAGGTGCGCATGGCTCACATCTGCAGGCGATACCGGCAGCAGCAGGGTCAAGCCGCCCTGATGCAACGGGCCGGCTGGCGGCGCACAGTGCAGCCCTGCCAGCCGCTAACCTGCCCCTGCTCAATACCCCAAACCTGCGTTCTAACCCAAGTCAAGCCCCACCTGATCATGGTGTTGCGCACAGTGAAGGCCACCTCATCCCCAAGCCGCTGCCGCGTGGCCGGAAAGCTGGGGTATGCTGCGTCCGACTCGCCAGCTGGCCGTGGCGGCGACGCTGCGGCGGCGGCCGCGGCGGCATGTGCCGCTGGCGAGGCCGCCGCTGCTGCCGCTGCCGCCAATGGTGCTGCTGGCATGAGCGCAGCTGTGGCACTGGCCATGCCGGCTGCGCTGCCGCTGCGGCTGCCCTGCTGGCCGCTGCCACCGGTGTAGTGCGAGGTGGGGACCGCTTGGTCGGTGGTGGCGGTGGCTCCCGAAGGTGTTGCACCCAGCAATGACGCGGCAGCCAGGTTGGGCACCGTGGCTGCTGCCAGGCTGGATGGAGAGGCCAGGCTGTTGGAGGCCTGGCGCCGGCGGGCCGGCGAAGCGGATGCTGGCGATGCCGACGGCGGCGCGGGCGCGGAGGGCGCGGCGGGACGGCGCACGGGGCCAGGGGCGCGGAACCCTGACACCTCTGGCGCGCTCCCCTGCTGCAGCGACAGCAGGGGTGCGCCTTGCTGCTGCAGCTGTGCTGCGGCAGGTGGAAGCGGCGGGCGGGGCGCGAGCGGCACCGCGCCAACGGCTGGTGCGGGCGCGGCCGCAGCGGGCGTGCCCTTGCGCAGCAGCCACATGAGGTATTCGTCCTTGTCGTCGCTGCCGCCCTCTGCTGACAGCAGGCGTGAGGGTGGTGCCGTCAGCGCTTCTCGCTGGCTGCTGGTGGCAAGGCTGCCAGAGAGCGGTGGCTGTGGCACTGCTGCCGGGGCCGCGCCGCAGGGTTTGGGCGGTGGCGGGGGCATTGTGAAGGCCGTGGGCCCGGGCGCATGCTGCTGCTCTGCGCCAGGATGGACGCCACCGAGGGCAGGGGGTGCGCCGTGCTGCCGGTCTGCGACCGGGAAGCATGGGCTGGCCAGCGCCGGAGCGGGCACCGGGGCGGCCTGCAGGGCACAGCGGGGGTTGCTGTAGGGCTGCGCATCGCACACGACAACCGGGGCAAGCGGGTGCGAGGCCACAGGGCTTCTCGTGAGCACGCAACCCGTCCCACCTGTTCAGCCGCCCCGAGCGCCCCCGGCAGGCCCGCAGCCTGTGGCTGCATGCCGCCTAGCGGCAGCAAGCTCTCTGAAGAGTCGCCGCCGCAGTGTGCAGAGCCCTGAACAGGAATCACGGTGAAAGTTTCACGTATGTGTGTGGGCTTGGGAGGCTAGTCCCTTGAGAAGGCGCGTGAGAGGGAATCGAGTGTAGAACACGGGGGGTTGGGGCAAGCGGAGTGTTTGCCCGCCCAAAAAGTCGTCTACGTGTCATGAATCGCGCTCGCGCCTTGTATCCAGTATCCATAAATATCTAGCGCTGCGCCTGCCCTACGGCCTCCTCTGCGTGCCCTCTCGCCCATGGCTGAGGCGCGGCGGGCGACGAAAGCGGGAGGCGGCGGGAAGGCTGGTGAGAAGGCGACTCACGCCGACTGTCCCAAGGCTTAGTTTGCGCCTCCCTTTGCCACAAAAATGGCTGGTCGTGCAAGCATCACAGACCATGCAGGCAGCGCAGCCTCTGCAACCTGCTCCCGCGGCTGCCCGCTGTTGGCTTGGCTGCAGTCCTGGCCGCAGTCCCCAGGAAGTGGGGTGCTGCGCCGCCTGCACACACGCTTGCTGTGGCTTGCACTGGGCATGGCATGGCGGCCATCAATGCCATGACGGATGTACGCGTGCATGCAGGAATGGCTGCTGCCACGATTTGCAGTGCCACACAGCTCCGCATGCCAGCTCGACACACAGCCGCGCTTGCCACCCAAGCGCACGCATTGCTCGGCCCGAGCTACATGCATGCGCCTGCCCGTGATAAAATGCTGGGCATGCCCCTAGATATGCCATCTTGGGCACTGCAATGTGCTGTTGGCTGGCCTGCCATGCGTGTGCCTGCACCCCTAGCACATAAACACAGCATGGCAATGCTCCAGAAGTGGGGGAGACAGACGGTGTAAGCTCCCTGCCCGCCGACAACCTGGGACTAGTGCGGGCCGACGCACCACATGCCAGCGTTCCTGCTGCCCCGATGTCCTCACCCCTTGCCACACTCTGCCATCCGGCATGAGCAGCAAGACATGTCAGTTTACACTGCACTGTCCTGCACTTGTTGGATGGATGCTCAGAAGATCTCTGCCAGCGTGCACCGCACCCCGCCGCCGCCAATGTGCTCTAGCGTGTCTATGGGAGCGTGGTGTAGCGCAGCCACGTGCCGCCTGCAGGAGGTGGGGGGCATGGGTGGGGTCCATGAGGGGCAGCGCAGGCGCTCGGATGCATGGCAGTGTGCACTCAGCAGAGCGGCGGCTCAGCCTGCCTCAACTGGAGCGGCCAGCATGCCAGCCTGCCAGTGCAGCACGTCAGCCCACCACGCCAGGCAAACCGCCCCTCGGCAGCCGGGTGCCCACACACAACCCACGCACCGCAGCACTCTCTTCTGATCCTCGGTGAAGGCATTGTAGGCTTGCGTGCTCATCGCCAGCACCGGCAGCCCCCGCCCGTCCTCCAGCTCAAGCGCGTTGCCGCACAGCGCCGCCATCTGCAGCAACAATGTGCCTTTTCGATCATTTCAGTCGCAATGCATGGACGATGCGAGAGTCTCATCGCAGCTGCATGCCCAGTTCCAGGCCCACAGGGGCCCAGCATGACAAACCCAGGGCCTCCGCCCAGAGGCACCTCGACCCCAACCTTAATTCATGTTTTTGCGGCGGGCCGTGGCGTGACGGCCACCCAGCCCCTCCCGCCCTGCCCCACCCACCAAATGCCACATAATTCCGTCAATCAACCGGATAATCAATAAACCAATCATGCCAGCGCACCTGCTCCCGCGTGATGTCCACAATGGTGTGCGTCTTCCCCAGCTTCTGAGCCAGGTTGCGGCGCTCCGCCTCGTCAGCCACAGACTCCAAGCACACCACCGCCACGTCTGCAGGGCAAAGAATAGAGAAGCGGGGGCGCACATGACAAGCAGAGGGAAAGACGGGTGGCCAGGCAGGGTGGGGTAGGGTGGGGAGCCTTGCAATCAAACTGCATGCCGCCCCCGCCGCCACATCTGTGCGCATGAGGAGGCAATCTGCAGGCGCTGCCCGTCCCACTCCCTGGCCTTGACATGATGAATCCACAAGCGGCCCCACCCCCACCCACCTGTGCCAATGCCCATCATCACGTTCCCAATACACAGGCTGCAGCCTCTCACTCCCGCCCAGAACAGCGACAACAATGTTGGCCTCACACCGGCCCCACCCACCCCACCCGCCCTCACCCACCTGTGCCAATGGCCATCATCACGTTGGTGTGGTACACGGTGCCCCCCTGTGCATCTGTGCTGGTGAAGGTCACCAGATCCTTGTACCCCAGCTGCTGCACCCAGGCCTGCAGCGGGCGGGGCGCAAGTTTGAGGGGGAGGGAGTGCGGTGAGATGTGTGTGCCAGTGACAGCGAACAGCACCACAATCTTGAACTGCAGCGGCTGCACCCACGCCTGCGGGGGGTGGGGACCAGGTTGGAGGGGAGGAATGGGGTGAGGCAGTTGTGCCCTGAAGGCTCACGTTATCACATGCTTGTGCCCCAGCTGACTTGCCCAGCGCTGCAGGCACACTTGTAAACTAGGATGCACAAACGAAGTGTGCATGCTGGTCAATGGGCTCCTAGTCCTGCTGCCCCTGGAGCCAGCTCAGCACAGTTTTGGCACGTTCAAAGGCACCCAAACAGGCTGCGAGGGGCACGCGGGAGCCCCCCAACCAACATCACCGGTGTGCCACCCAGAGCAGCATGCAATAGGCCAGCACTGCATCACCCAGAGCATCATGGGCAGACCCAGCGCTGCATCACCCAGCATCATGCCACAGACCCCACGCTGCCTCACCCAGCATCATGCCATAGACCCAACGCCGCCTCACCTCTGCCACCTTGCGGTCGGCACGCTCCGACAGCGACACGTATGCCACGCCGTTGATGCGGTCAATCACCAGCACACCCGTTCCCTGCAGATGCGGGAAGGAAAGAAGGGGGCGGGGCTCAGCGCCAAGCAGGCGAGGGGCATGGTAACTGCAATGCCCTTTGCCGCAGTACCTTTCCTCACTGCAACGCGGCCCCTCCTGCTCTAGGGAGGCGCTGTCCACCAATCCAACTGTGCTGCTGCCATGCCCGCCCCATTGCACGCGCACCTCAAAAGTGGCAGCCCCTCGTCCTCCAGGGAGGTCCTGTCCACCCACCCTACCGTGCTGCAGTACCATCCCCAGCCCACCGTACCGCCTGCACCCACCTCAAAGTACAGCCCCTCGTCCTCCAGGGGGGTCATGTCCACCACCCGGTTGTAACCCCAGTGGCTAAGCACCTCTTTGATGTCGTCACGCCGCTCCGCCTGCCTGCACACAGTAGGGGCAGGGTGCACAGATGAGGGGCAGGGTGAGAAGAATGGCGGGGGCATTTGACACTTGAGTGCGCCCCGTGCGGCAGCAGCCCCTTGATGTCGTCATGCCGCTCCGCCTGCCTGCACGCATCAGGGGCAAAGGGAGAGGAGTAGTGGTTCGGGTGTGCCTGCGACAGTTGAGTGGCGCCAGTGTGACATACTGCGTCGCCTTCATGCCGCTCCGCCTGCCTGCAAGGGCACCGTGTCACCAAAGGAAGCAAACCCTCACGGCAACTCGTTATACTCAACCAACCGACCCACACATACCGGCGACGCTCGCTGCTTGCCTGTTGGGGCACTTCATGGGGTAGAAGACAAGTGTGTCCTGTTCCAAGCCGCCGCCCGCCTCGCCCGCCGGGTGTGTGCTGAACCAGTTGTTGGGGAAGACGGCGTCGGGGGTGCCGTGGGACAGGCTGCAACAGAGGGGGATGGAGGGGAGGGAGGACGGCAAGGGAAGGCCAAGGGTGGTTTGGGGCAGCAGGACGGCGGAGCGGGGAAGGTGGAAGCAAGAACAGCAGTGGGGGGGCGGTGGCGGGCCGCGGAGGGTGGGCAGGCAGGCGGGCTCTGTAGGCGCACACCTACACCCAGCTACATCAGTCCTTCACAAGTACACGCTGCACAGTCCAGCATAGTGTCATCTTATCAGATGCCCCACCCCTCCCACGCCTCCCCGACACTAGCGCCCACGCCTGCGCACCCACCTGTGCTGGAAGAGGTTCACCTTGACCCCCGCCACCTCAGTGAGCTCGTGGTGCAGCCCAGCAAACTCCCGCAGCACCTGGCGGGTCACAGACAGCGGCGGCTGGCCTGCAGCGGGAGAGGTGAGGGGAGCAAGGGGCAGGTTGTGGGGTGCAGGAGCGGCGGCCACCAAGGCCTGGCAGCTGGCACATCACGCTTACTGGCGGTGCACGGCGTATCCCATCCGGCACCTCCACCAGCCATGGCAGCCCCACAAGCAGGCCAGCAAACCGAGCACCCACCACCTGGTGCGCCTGCTTTCCCACACAAGCAGCCCCCAACACCCGCTACGGCACAGCAGCTGTGCCCACCTGTCGCGCCCGCCGGCGGGTCAAACGAGTTGACCGCCGAGTTCATGAACGTGTTGTCCTGCGCGGCCTGGTCGTTGAACACAAAAGCAGTGGGGGCGACCATGAGAACCTGCACAGGGCCGGGAGGGGTGAAGAAAGGGGGCGGGGTGGGGGGCCATGGGAGGGGTTGTTGAATGCATGGGAAGTGTTGTTGCTCTCGGCGGGATGGTCCTTGGGAATACGGGCGGCCGGGCCACTGCCAGCGCCTGCGCTCCAATATCCATGTTCATTAGACACCAGAAACAGTTCTGCGTTGTGCAGGCCGGCCTGACCTGCGCCGCTGTGCATGCGCCCGCCCCTTGCCCCTCCCCTGCCTGTGCCAGCACCCACCTCGTTGGTGGACTGCTTGATGCCGCGCTGCGCGCCGATCGCAGAGGTCAGGTGCCCTGCCACTGCGGCGCTCACATCCGGCACCAGGATTGTGTGCATGTCGTGCTGCTTGAAGAAGCGAATCAGGTCTGCAAATCGAGCAAACCAGCGAAATGCAGACAGTCAAGAGCGCATCAGCGGACGGAGGTGATGACAGGAGGGCACCGAGAATCAGTGCCTGTCGCGCCTGCACAAGCGGGGCAGGCCTGCGTGGTATAGCAACACACGAGGAGAGCAGTGAGTACGCAACCACATGGCGCCGAGTCACGCAAGATGTGCAGCCAGCTAGCAGCCTGACGATCTACAGCCAGGCTGCAAGGCAGCAGCGTCCCGCCCCGCTTTGCGCCCCCGCACTCCTCTTCCTCCCACGCCTCGCTCTCGCTCGCTCACGCCTCGCACTCGCCCTCGCCCGCTCACCTGTGCCCACGGTCCTCAGCCGGTAGTTGCCGTCCTCTGCCAGTTCGTAGTCGTCCACTATCAGCCGGTTGTGGGGGTGGGTGAGGTCGGAGGCCACCGCCACCTGCTGTGCACCCCAAAAGGGAACGTGGGAGGGTGCAACGGAAAGGAGAGCAGGGCCTCAGCCAGACAGCCAGCCAGAAGGTTTCAACTCTCTGGCAAATGATTGGGGGGAGGTTGTGGGGGCAGGGCAGCAGGTGCGGGGGTGCGCAGGCGAGCGGGGCGCCGGGCGGGCAAGCTGTGCGGAGGGGCGGTGGCAGATGAGCAGGCGGGTGCAAGGCGCGGCTCCGCATCGACAGCAGCTGCAAGGACCCACAGGAATACGGTTCCCTGCCGACACAGTCCCTCGCGCACACCAGCGCTGCACCCACCAGCGCAGGCTGTGAACACACCAGGGCAGCCGTGCACACACCAGGCGCCTCTCATATAGCTTGCACCCACCGACCGCCTTACATACACTGTCCGCCTCACATACACCAGGGCAGCCGCGCACACCAGCGCAGCACTAGGCACACCTTGTGGGGCCCCAGCCGTGCCACCTCAGCAGACAGGGGGCGGTGTGCGTCGTCGTGTGCTCCAAAGGCATCACGGACGACCGCCACATGAGAGGGCAGCTTGTCTCCTGCGGCAGCCGCACAGTAGAGGCCAGAAGGGAGCCACCAGCGTAAGGGGCCGGGTCAGGCCAGCTGATGTTTTATGATCTGAGTCCTCGTTGCTATGCAAAGATGGCAGCGGTAGCGGCGGCATCCCAACCGAATGCGGCGGCAGCAACAACTGTGCTGGCCACCCGCGCGATAGCGCGTCCCTTGCTTGCCACACCTCATGGCATTGCACTCTATTGCCCAGCACTGCCAGAACAGTGCCATATGCACCTGCATATCCGGCGTCGACCAGGGCTGCAGGCGGCAGCCGTGCCAGCGCGCCCCACGGCCGCTCGCGCAGCCGGACCAACACAGGCACGCCCGCCTGGTCGCTTAGCGGCAGGAATTCGCCAAATGCGGTGTCATGGATGGCTGCAGCAGGGTCAGGGGCCGCGCATTGTGAAGCCGGGCCAGGGGGAAGCACATGCAGGGGCCAGATGGGCCCTTTGCGCAGTTGAATCCGGCGGTATCGTAACTTACATTTTCCAGGCACGCTGGACAACTGCCTGACCAGGCCCGCCTCGCCAGCCTGAAGCAAGCGTCGGCCGGCACGAGCCAGCATCGCGATTGCTCCTGTCACGCGCTGGGAGACGACGTCAGAGCCTGCTACCACACCCTGCTGGCAGGTGTCGACAATAAGGCGATTCGGGCGGAGAGGGCGGCTCTTCATGATTGCTGTGCCAGCTGGCTGCCGCCACTCGGCTGGCACCGTGCTTGGGCGGCTCCAGGCAAGCGAGGAGAGGGCGAACAGGTGGATTAGGGTTCAATTATTCAAACAACTGCGCTTGCATGCACCCTAGGCAGCTCAGCACGGTGTGAGAGTGGGAAACGCATTGCCAGTCAATGGTGGCCCAACCACCTGCGGTGCAGACCCGCACTGCCTTACCGGACATGGGCTTAGCTGAATCAGCAGCTGCATCGGCGTTGATATACAGTGCACAGATTGCAGCACGCTATACCTCCAGATATGATGCATGCCAAAGAGGGGCAACGCACGTAGCCGCCAAGCAGACCGCACAACACTACCGCCGCCGCTCCCGCCCAGCACGCTGCCCAGCAACCAATCAGCCCTGCAAAGCCTGCTGCCGCCCCCCGACAAGCTTGAATCGATCTCGGTTATTCTTTGGCAAGTTTCTGGCTGCACACTGGCTGCATCTTGTGCCGATGGCAGCCGACACCGAGAGCAGCTTCGCACTGTTGCTGCCCGACAATGCGGCCGCAAGCTCCAACCTGCCCGTGGTGGTGAGATTCGCGTGGTTTCGAAATGGAGCCCCAGAGACCCGCGTTCGCAGCAGACCGCCGCCCTGCCCCGTTCACTAGTGCCGCCGCCGGCCGCCCCGCCTCGCCCGGTTAGTCACCAGCACCTCATCACTACAACCCTGCTCATTTTGCAGGTGCTGATGGGCTGGGTGGGAGCCCAACGTGATGGCGCCCTCCTCAAATATGCAGGTGGGCACTACAGCATCCTTCCTTGCTCTCGCCTGCCCGCTGCTGCCTGCCCACACGTGCCTCCCTACTCCGCAGCCGGCACCTCTGCCTCACAGCCGTCTTCCGCTGGCCCATCCCACCCTGTGCAGAGTTCCTGGCCGCACAAGGCTATGCCTCTGTCCGCTCCGTCCAGCCAACGGCGGTGGCCTTCTCTCCCTTTGATGCCCCACGCCGCCACTGGGCCCTCGCACTGCTTTCCTTCCTACAAGCGCACAGCCTGTGGCCGCAGCGGCAGTTGATACTGTGAGGGGGCTGGGCTGGGCATTGCTTGGGGGCTGGGCTGGGCATTGCTGGAGTGGCTGGGCAGGGGATCCATACATGCGGCAGGTTTCTGCCCAGTGCTGCCAGCTGCTGCAGAGGGTGGAGGAGGGGCGGTAAGCTGCGTTCGCAACCCTCACTCCTTGCGCTGGACCCTCCAGGCTGTTCACAGCCCACCCCACCCTGCCTAGAACATCTGACAACCCATCCCACTTCCCCTTGCAGGTATGCATTCAGCAATGGCGGCGCTTTTGTCGTCGAGCAGCTGCTGCTGCTGAGCGAGAGCGGCGACGCAAGGTGTGGGGCTGGCAAGCGGGTGGTATGGCCTGGTGATGGGCTGAAGTGGGGCACCCGGGATGCGCCCCCAAACAATGTTAGACCCTCTTACCACATCTCTCGCCCCCTTGCACACCGCTCATCACCTCGCGCCTCTTGCTTGGCCACCCATGCCCCGGCGATCCCACTGCCTGCCCACCCACCCCACCGCACCTCACCCACTCCAACCCCCTCCCCTCACCCTCTTCCCCCAGGTACGCCCGCCTGCCCGACAGTGTGGCGGGCCTCATCTTCGACTCCGCCCCCGCCTACATGCACCCCGGCGCGCTACAGCGGGTGCTCGCCACCACGGAGCCCCCGGGGCTGCAGCGCTCCCTGAAAATGGCCTACTACACGGCTGCCACGCGGCTGTTTGGCAGGGATGCGGCCTCCTTTTGGAACAACATGCTGCGCCTGAGCTGGGGGCGCCCGCTGCTCTTCCTGTACAGCTCAGACGACCCGCTGGCGGATGGCAAGAAGATTTCGGAGCTTGTGGAGGAGAAGAAAGCGCGGGGGCAGCGCGTGACCGCACGCTGCTGGGAGCAGTCGCCGCATGTGGGGCACTTCCGGCGGCACCGGGAGGAGTACACAGCCCTGCTGCTGGACTTCCTGCGGGCGGCTGGGGGCGCGCAGGCGGCTGAGGGGACGCTGGGAGAGGCAGGGCATGCAGCGGCCGGCCAGGGAGGGCAAGACGGGCTGACAGGCTCTGCCCCCCGCGCGCGACTTTGAACTGAAGTGGCTGGTGACTGATGCACCTGCGCCCCGTCCGTCACCATGCGTTTTGACCCATCCTGTCCATTCGATCACCCCGAATTGTGCGCTGCTTTGCTGTTCCCTGCCTGCCTCTTCTTCCATTAATCTTCAGCTCATCTCTCTGCAAGCGCAGCATGGGCTGCCCCATGCACCATGCCGCCCTGGCGTTGGTGCCCAACATGCACCGCCGGTGCTTTATGCTGGGTCAGTCTGCGTTTCTGACTTCTGTGAGCGACCTTGCGGCCCCTGTTCCCCGAACAGAGGCATCACATCAGCAACACACATAGTTTTGAGCCCAATCTTCGGTGCAATATACCGCTCCGCACGGCCAGCCTGCCGCCGCAAGTCTGCCGCCAGCCTGTCGCCCAGCCGAACAAAACGCAGGGCAATGCTAGGTCCGCCATCGATCAATGCCGCCATTGTTATGACTCACTGTGCTTCTGCCCTCGCTGCCCGGGCACCTCCCGCTCCAGTCACAGGCGGGAGCAGCCTCTGGCAGCGGGCCTGCAGCGCACATCGGACAGCAAGATATCGAGCTGATTTTGCCAATTCAGATGGCGCGCCGCCCAGATGCCGGCCTGCGGATGCCAGCATACGGCGTGCTGCCGCCGCTGCTGCTGCCGCTGCCGCCACCGGGCCTTCGTGCCAGCCGGGCAGCAGCAGCAGCAGCGACGGCTTGCCTCCCCTAGACTTGCTGGGATTTACGCTCATTCTGGACGACATTGTGTCGCCACAGGGAGAGAGGTGAGCGGATGAATGGCATGAGTTTAGCATGGAATGGCAGTTCCCTCGTGCCTGCCATTCGCTTGATGCTTGATACCATGTCGCACTTTTCCCATCTCAGTCTGATGGCTGGTTGCACACTGCTGTGCAGCAACATGGGGCGGCTTGGGGGTGGCGGCCCGCAGACCCTATGGGTGAGTGCACGCTGCCACGCAGGCCGGGAAAGTGATGAGTGCTGACACCAAGGCGGTTTGGCAGCGCAGAAGGTGGCACGCATTGTGGGGAGAGAGTCTGGTTCCCTGCAGTTTGCAGTTTGTAGACTTCCCACTCATTATACCCTCCTAGTGGCGCCTTTCATGCAGCTCTGAATAATCGAGAGGACCCGCTCATCCCCCCCCACACACACGCCTGCAGGGCTTTCAGTTGCAACGCGCCCAGGCAGCGCACGTAGCGCTGGCTGCAGGGGTGGGCTCAGACCTCCCGCCCAGCTGCCGCGCCTGGCTGCAGCACTGCGGCATTGACGATGGCGCACTCGTGCTGCACTCGGGGCAGGGGTGCAAGACGCCCCGGGCCTGGCAGATTTTGGAGGAGGATGGGCGGAGGCACGAGGTGCGGCGGGCAGGGCGGGGTGCACTGCCGCCTGCCTGTTGGAAAGCCTCTTGGATGGATATATTCTGTGGAGAGCAAGCTCTGTTGGCTGGGTTCCGCTCTTCAGCCCGCACCTGCACTGGTGCTTCGCATTTCGCCCTGCTTTCCGGATGCGCGCCTGCCTGCCTGCCCTGCCTGCCTGCCAACGCTCACCAGCAATCCAGCTCAAGCGTGTCCCAAAGTCCTTGGGACTGCCCCACCTTGCCTTGGCGCAGATCTGGCGCACGCCCTTCACGCCGCAGCTGGTGCGCATGCTGCGCCCCACGCTGGCTGAGCTGGCACCTCAGTACCGGCTGGCCAGGGCCTACCATGTGGGCGTGCACCCGCAGGAGCCCTCCCTTGAGCTGCTGCGGGAGCTCCGGGCGGCAGCGCACAGCACAGGCGGTGAGCGCCTGCCCGCCTGCCCGCCCGCCATCCAGTGCCGTTGCCTTCTTGCATTCCACCACCGTGCCGCTTATCCCGTCGCTGCTGCTGCTGCTGTTTGTCATGCGGCGGCATGCATTGCATCTGGTCGAGCCCTGACCCTGCCTGGCCCGGACAGCTTAAACCCTGGAGCTCAGGTGGCGGCGGTTGCACCGCATCACAGCCTGCTTGCCCCGCACCCCGCTCGTCACCCCCACTGCTCGCGAACCACTGCAGGCCTGGTGAGTGCTGAGACGTTTGCAGCTGCCAGCGCGGCGGTGCCTGAGGCAGAGCTGCAGGCCTTCATGGCTGAACTCGATGTGTTCTCCCCGAATGAAGCGGGTGGGTGGACGGCGACACATGTGGTGTAAGGGTGCTTGCGGGTGGAAGGTCTTGCACTTGAGGAGCTTCTGTCGCTGGAGAGGCAGTGCTGCCGCACTTTGCACAGTGCATCGGGGCAGTGCAGCACGCCAAGCGAGCCGCTGCCGCTCATGAGCAGCTCGCTGGCGCTGACGCATGCGACAATCACAACATCGTCTGCATTGCCTGTGAATCGTAATGTCAGGCAGCACCCACATTCGTCACACGCCCTCATCTGTCTACCTTTCCCTGCACCCCACCCTCTGCCTGCCTGGCATGTGTGCAGAAGCTGCCTCCATGCTGCTCGGCCCCAGCCCGGGGCATGCAGTGCCAGAGCTGGTGCACACCGAGCCACGCCGGCTCACCGAGCCCTTTCTCGAGGCGGGCGCACGGCTGGTGGCACTACGGCGGGGCCCGCTGGGAGCGGTAGTGCAGGACCGAGCCAGCGGGTCTACCGTACTCGTGCCCGCCTTTCCAGGCACTCGGGTGTTGGACCCAACGGGGTGCGGCAACGCTTTCTGTGGCGCCCTGCTGGCGGCGCTGACGGCCGGGGAGAGCCTGGCATCGGCTGCTGCGTGGGGCTGTGCTGCGGGCAGTTTGATGGCAGAGTGCAACGGCACCCCCTCGCTAGCGCCGGCTGAACTGGCAGAGGAGGCAGCGCGGCGACAGGCAGTTGTGTTGGCTCTTGCAGAGGAGATGTAACCGCCAACAGGGGGAACCAGCGGCCATCCTTGTTGATGCTGCCTTCTAGGGGGAGGGCTGAAGCGGGCGAGGGAGTGCAGCAAAGGGGCGTTTCTCCTGTTGGTGCAACCCCATCTTGCTCGCCTTGGATCCATTGGAGGCCAGTCTGCAGCGGGGGTCCCACAGCTAGTCATAGTCTGGTGCACCCAGCGCTCATTAGTCCCGCCGCCGCGGCGGTGCCGCAAAGGGCCCCCTATTCCCATGCGCCCACCCTGACTCTCCCGCATTCATTTCATTCTGTGCTGTTCTCCTGGGGCCAAAGGACCCGTTCAATTGGGTTCTGCAATGGCGGGCAGATGCAAAGGGGGAGGGCCGGGCTGATGACCGGAAGAGCTGGCAGGCAGTCTGTCTGTCTGTGTTTCGCATCTTTGGGGTGTCCGTTCAACACATATATCTTCGAGTCACAAGGAGTGCGCCCAGGAGCACCGCAAGCGACAGCGAGCTGCATTCCCCAAGCCAGGTGCGGGCCTGTCCCCTCTGTCGCTGTTCTTATAGGCAAAGTTGCGCCCGCAAGTCGGTTTGCAGCTAGCCGTTCAGCCTGGAGGAACAAGTTGCCCTGCCGACAGCGTTGTGCACGCCCCGGGCGGGTTCTGCCTGCTCGATCACCCTCGTGTGAGCAGAAGATTTCTGGCATCGTCCCCGCCGCACGCCCGCACAGGGGCTGGTGCACCGCCTTGCCCCTTGCGGGTTGGCGAGGGTCGCTGGGGCACTCTGGATCTTGCTCTCCCCCATTGTGGCGTACGTGAGCACAGCTGGACCCTACAAGCGGCGCGGCCAAAAGCCCTAACAAAGCGCGGGGCTGAGGTTCTTGCGCGGGTCCTCCCTTTTGCTTGCAGGCACTCCACGCGCTGCCTGGCGAATGCATCCGCTCAGCACACTTTATTGTTGAGCGGCGCGACGCCAAAGCGAGTATCGCGCCTGTGGCGGCGGCGGCGGCGAGCAGCAGCCAGTGATGGCGGGCGCCACGAGCGAGCACAAAGTGCGCGGCGGCTCAGCCCTTAGCCTGGCACTTAGCAGATCTAGCCCCGCATTGGACCTTGTCAAGAGCAGCCCCACCGACAGCGACACCTCCGCGCTCACTTCCTCGCACGCGCGGCTGTCGCCGTCCGATGCATCGGGTCTGGAGTGGCCCTCGCCGGCGCCCTCGCCCTCCACTGCAGCCGCCGGCAGCCAGCTGGCAGCAGCAACGGCAGCAGCAGCAGCGGCAGATGGCGCAGCTTCTTCGCCGCGGCCGCTTGCGCACTCTGCAGCCACGGGGCCGCAGGCCGCGGCGGCCGCTGCTGCGCAGCAGCAGCAGGACCTCCCTCGCCAGCGGCGCCGCCTGCCCTTCCTCGCCTGCTTTGGCAGCAGCGGCGTGCTAGGAGAGGACTCATCAATACACTCCCAGCCAGCAGTCTCGGCCTCAGAAGTGGGCATCCGGCCCTGCTTCTACTGGCTGGAGTCGCCTATCAGTGAGGAGGACCGCATGTTTGCAGAGGCAAACGCCCGCTGGCTCAAGTCAGACTGCCAGGTGCGCGCGTGTGCAAGGGCTGCGGTGGCGGGCTGAGCTGGTGGTCCCGACTTGACCCGCTGAAGCGCTGCATGGCTGGCGCTGTAGCTGGGAGCAGGCGCGCTGCGGTTGAATGCAGGCATGCGCGCCGCTGCTGTGCGCACGCGCTCCGCGCCCGGCCGCTGTGCTCACTGCCTGCTCACTGCCCTGTTACACACCCTGCTCACGGCGCCTGCTGTTGGCCTGCCTGCCTCACACCTCTGCCCCCCCTGCCCCCGGCCCCGCCTCACCTGCAGGATGATGCGGTCGTGATTGAGCATTTTGCGGGGCAGCGGCACCAGACATTCGCAGGCAAGTCTCAGCCTGCCGGTCGGACTGCTGGACCGCTGTGCATGCCTCGCGGTGGACCCCTGCAAAGACGACATTTTCACTACGCTGGACCGCTCAGCCGCTGCCACTGCGCTGCCTGCCTTCAGCTTGCCTTCCTGGCCTGTCAAAGAATTAACCTGGTACTTATCACTGTCGTCTCGCCCCGCCCTGCAGGAGTGTTTGACGGGCACGGACCCTACGGACGTGCCTCCGCCAAGTTTGCCTCCACACGGCTTCCCCAGCTGCTGGCGGCCAAGGCGGCCGCTGCCGGCAGCGGCTCTGGATTCACCTCGGAGCGCAAGCGGCAGCGGGCGATGCGGGAGGCTTTCCTGGAGGTCAACGCTTCCATGCGGGACTACACGCAAGTTGGATTTGACGCCTCCCTGTCCGGCACCACCGCCTGCTGCGCGCTGGTGGTGGGGCAGAAGGTGCTGGTGGCATCCACGGGCGACTCGCGCTGCGTGGTGGCCCGGCGGGGGCCCGGTGGTGACCTGGAGGCAGTACCACTCACCTGGGACGCAAAGCCCTCGCTGCCGGAGGAGCAGAAGCGCATTGCAATGGCAGGTGTGTGCTCAACAGCGTGGGATGGTTGGGAGCGCTGTGATGGGTGTGTGCTGTGGTGGGGGTGAGCGGATGTGCCGCCGGTTGCTGTGGTGTGGGTGCCTGAGTCTGCCTGGGCAAGGCAGGAGGGAGATGAATGGCACTTCTGTGTGCAGGGCTGCGTGCACGGCTGGGCAGCTGGGCTGGCGGCCGTGTGTGCAGGGGGCACGGGTGTGGGGCCGCATGCAGTGCATCGCCCCGCAGTACTGCCGTGCAGCCTTGCGTCGCGCTGCAGCCCGCCCATGTCGACCCTCCACGCTTCCCCACAACCCCGCATGCCTGCCCCGCCACCATCCTCCTTCCCCTAAACCCTAGAGTGCCGCACACAGGGGGCGCGGTAACCATGTACTTGCCACCTGAGCAGGGCCCGCAGGTTCCCGCCGTCCTGCATCTTCCGACTGCCCCTCCTCCCCTTTCCCACTCCCTGTCGTCCCCCGAGTGCGCGCCTTCTGCATGTTCTGACTCCCCCTCCTCCCCATGCCCACCCCCTGTTGTCCCCCGAGTGCGCACCTTCTGCATCTTCCGACTCCCCCTCCTCCCCTTCCCTACCCCCTGTCTTCCCCCGCCCGCAGGCGGCGTCGTGAAGCAGCTGCTGGATGAGCAGGGCCAGCGGGTGGGCGCCTACCGCGTGTTCTCCCGGGGGGACGACGTCCTGCCGGGCCTGGCCATGTCCCGCAGCCTGGGTGACCTGTATGCCCACGAGGTGGGGGTCTCCCCGGAGCCCATCACAAGCACCTACACGCTGGGAGAGCGCGACCTGTTCATGGTGGGCAGGGCCGGCTTTCGCTGCCCATAGTGCCTGCTTGGCTTGTGTGTCATGAGCTGGGTGACGCAGGGGGCGCGTTCCTGGCGGCAGATGGCCGCTGACTGTGTGGACCAGTGCACACCCCCTGTGCCATCACATCAACTGCTCTCCATATCCATGCCCCGGTCTCCCCCCTCCGCTCCCTCTCTGTCCTTGTTTCTCTGCCTCAGATCCTGGCCACCGACGGGCTGTGTGGAGCGGCGCACGCCCCTGTTCCTTACATCAACAGCCCCTTCATTTCCTGCCTGCCTGGCCCCACCCCTCTCTCTGTCGTAGATCCTGGCCACCGACGGGCTGTGGGACATCATGGGCAACGAGGAGGCGGCCGACTTTGTGGAGCGGTACAAGGCGCGGCGGGATGTGCACGTGTCGTGCGCCGAGGCGCTGACGCTAGAGGCGCAGGAGCGGTGGAAGGCGCTGCACGATGAGGTGAGGAGGGGGCTACCTGCTTGCCACCTGTCGGGGTCTTAGGTGGGTTGGGTTGGGCGGAGGCGCTGGCGGTAGGGGCGCAGGCGCGGTGGAAGGCGCTGCACGATGAGGTGACTAAGCTTCTTGCTGTCTTCCGTTTCAGTGGGTTAGTGTGGGGGGCTGAAGTGCAGGCGGTTGCTGGCAGCACCTTACGCGTCACTCTGCGCATCTCCGGGCTGCCCTTTTGCTGCCCGCTCCTTAACTCGATGTGCCCTTACCAACCCTGCCATTGTGCAGGCGATTGTGGACGACATCTCCTGCGTCATCCTGCACACCTCCGGCCTGCCCCCGCCCGAGCTGGACAACAGCGTGCCCCGCCGCCTGGCGCGCGCCGCCTCCTGCAACGATGAGGCTAATGAGCTATACGCGCAGTGGCGGGTGGAGCGGGAGCGCAACCCATCCAACCACAAGCCGCAGCAATACTTCAAGCACCTGTACGGCGAGGGCGAGGACAGCAGCGGCAGCGCCGGCAGCAGCAGCTTGCGAGCCGCCGCGGCGGCAGCTGCCGTCACGGAGGCCGCCGTTGCTGGCGGCAGCAGGGGCAGCAGCTCTGGACGCGGCTCGGCACGGCAGCGGCCTAGCAGTACAGCGTCTGCGGCAGCAGATGCTGCCGCTGCCGCTGGCCCCCGCGGTGGCGGCCCGGTGGATCGTGTCTCCTCGCCTCCCCCGCCCCCCGCCAGCCCCATCCGCCAGGATGCCCCCCAGTATGCCAGCGGGCTCAGCCTCTCGATCCCCGGCAGCAGCGCATCGCCACGCGGGCAGCGCCTGGCATCGCTGGGGTCTCCCTCTCTAGAGGGCGCCCTGCGGATGGATGACGTCAGCAGCCCCAGCCCAATCAGCAGCTATGGTGACCTGGCATCGGAAGGCACCAGCGATCCCAGCATGCGCAGGTGCGCAGGGCGGGGTGGGAAGGGGGCGGGGGAAGGGCAAGGGGGTGCACGGTGGGCGCGGGCGTGGGGAAGCGGCTGGCCGTGGCTGGGTATGGTAAGCCAGCCCACCGGCTGCTGGGCCAGCCCAGCGCTTGCCTGCAGGTCTCGCTCTGGCTGTGAGCACCCACTGCTCCACAGAACAGTTGCTCCCTGTGCATGGATGCCTCCTTCACTGCGCACCCCTCCCACTGCCTCCCTGCCCTGCACCCGCCTCCCTCAGCAGCGCGTTCTTCCCTGCAATGCTGGTTTGCGCCCAACACAATGCTGACATGGCCTCCTCTGCACCCCTCTCGCCTCCCTGCTTGCGCGCAGAGGCTCCGCCTTTGCGCCGGCTGCCTTCTCCCGCAACCAGAACGACGGTGACGTGGAACGGCGCACCAGCGGCCCCCAGCCCATCCCCATGTCCCGCAAGGGAAGCCTGGAGGCGGGGGCGCTTGGGCCCCAGGCGCAGTCCTTCCCTGTCGAGGTGCTGCTGCGACCAGTGCGCAAGGTGAGGTGGCAGGGCTGAGCGGGGGCAGGGGCCAGGGCGGGCAGGCGGCAAGCTGGATGGACCAGCAGCATGCAGCGGTGGCAGCAAGTGAACCATGCCCTGACCGGCCGCCAGCGTACGGTGCCATGGCCGGCAAGCATGGGCACGCAGGCGTGGGGTCGGGTGCGCAGGCAGCTGGGGGGCCTTGCGCTTTATGTTCAGGCCCGGCAGCTCCCTGACCCCTTCCACCCACCCACCCACCCACCCCCGCCCGCCCTCCCGCTGTAGGCCTACCCTTCCAGCGGCAACATGCAGCAGATGGGGGCCTTCTCCTACTCCCACTCCTACTCCTACCGCTCCGACGCCTCTGGGTCCGGCGGCATGCTGGCTGGGGAGACCCCTCGCAGCGGGGACAGCCCACACCAGATGATGGAGCACAAGGTGCGGGGCGGCGCCTCCCGCTCCCTCTCCACCCAGCGCCTGCCCACCGGCTACCCCTCCCTCTCCTCCCTGCCCCACCACCCCTCCAACGCCTCCCTCCTCACCAGCTGCCGCACCAGCGCGGATTTCCAGAGGGGCAGCGCTCCCGGATCGCCCTCTGCGGCCTCCGACTCCGCCCTCGCCTCCCCGCTGTCGCCCCAGCTGAGCCCTGCTGTGCTCCCGCTGGGCGCGGGGTACACGCGGTTTGTGCAGGTCAGCGGCAGCCGCGTGCACTCGCTGGCGCCGCTGTCCAGCTTTGCCAGCCTGCAGCAGGCGCCCGGCGGCGGCAGCAGCTTTGCTGGCGCCAGCCTGGAGGTGCGTGCTGACCTGGCGGACCTCAGCAGGCGCGGCAGCCACCTCAGCAGGCGGGCCACCGACACTGCCGGGCTGGTTGAGGCCATGGGGGCCATTGACGAGGCGGGCGTCCACGGTACCGCCGCCCCGCGCAGCTGCGCGGCAGCTGCTGCCGCCGCTGCGCCCGCCAGCTCGGCAGCACGGCACTGAGCAGGCACAGCGTGGGGCCTGGCAGCCAGCTAACCGCCGCTGGCCATTGCCCCACCCCCAAATTTGAGCGCGCCTCCCTGGCGCTGCGCGCCCCCATACCTCGCGCCCCTCCCTTATCCCGACCCCCTACCCTCTCAGTCCCCGCCTTATCCCGGCCCCCTACCCCTAGCGCCGGGACTGTACCATCAGCTGCCCACCCAGCCAAGCAGCACCCAATTGCACACATACACTGGCGGCCCGCCCGCAGTACCCCCCACCCATGCGCACCATTCTTAGACGCGGCAGACGCCTCACCTAGGCACCCCAACGCACACCCACACCCGCCCAAGCACCAGGAAATTCGCCATCAGCCCCTGAGATTGTACCACTTTATTGTCCCGCACCCCAACCGGCACCCCTCGGCCTCCGCCCTCACAGACGGACTGGCATACGCCCCCCTACCCTCCCTCTCTCCTCTTCCCACCCCCGCCACCAGCCCCCGGCCCCGCCCCACCTCCACCCCAATGCACCTCATCCTTGTCTGCTCTCCAACTCGTTGGCGCGCCTCCTCCCCATGCTGCCATGCCGCTACCGCAGCACACTCCCTCTGCCCGACGTTGTGTCATGCCCTTTGCGTCCCCTGCCGCCTACATACCCTGTGCCCTCCCCCACCCCCTGTTCCCTCGCCCCCTTCCCCCCAAACCCTGCTCCCTTGCCCCTTCTCGTCCCATAGAACTGGCACCCTTCTCTCCCCACCCTGTTGCTACGCCGTTCTGGTTGGACGTACAGAGCACACTCGCGCGCATGCGCACACACACACCGGCCAGGCCCGGTCCCGGCGCCCCTCCGGGCCGCCCTCCTCCGCGTCCCGTGCCCTTTTCTCCCCCTCTTTTCTGCCATGTTAAGCTCGTCTCCCCCCCCCTGCATCCCCTGCATCCCCGGGCAATACCAGGCGCGCCCCGTGGGGCACTGCCGAGGCGCCCGATCCATCCCTCCGACGCCCCTGCCGACACCTCCCCCTTTTCGGGGCGCCCACATTTTGCCAGAGCCGCCGGCCAGCATGCCAGCTATTTTGGGCTCGCCCCCTCCCAACAGGGCCAGCAGTCCCTCCCCTCCCTTCCCACGCGTAGTCCGGGCGTGGCCGCCCGTACCTAGAGCAATTTTCTGCACACGCACACTCAGCACACACACCGTCGGAGGACGGGGCGGCCGTGAGAGACTGTGAGCAGCCTCCCTTCCCTCCTGATTTGCTGAGCTGGCACCTCCCTCTTGCTGAGCTGGCATGGCACCCCCGACCATTCTTCTGGCCTTCTTTTCTTTCTTCCCTTCCCTGCCTCATGCGCTTGCCCACACCTACAACCCACCCCCCGAACGCACGCCCTTAGAACGCTACGCCTTGTGCCTACCCCTTGCCAGCCGTGGGCCGCTGCCGCCCCGTGCCGCCGTCATCGCAACACCCACGCACCCCTGTCCCCAGCCGCCCTGTTATTGCCAAACAACCTATTGTTGCACTTGTCCCCCTCCCTTCTCCCTGCCGCACGCACGCCGCACTACCCTACCCACCTAGTGAGCCCCCCCCCCCCCCCCCCTAGCCGCGTTGATTGAGCCTCACCGCTCGTCTGCTTGCCCCTGCAACACTGTAACTTGCTAGCAACAGCCGCTGCACGGCCCGCTGGGCTGGGCTGGGCCGCCGGGGTGCAAGAGTGGTTGCAGGGGACAGGCCGCGTGACAGGTTGCTAATGGAGGAGGTGGAGGAGAGTGCAGGGTTGGTGTGTGGGGGGTGAGCCAATGATGCACGGCAGCTATGTGGGGGGTCGGGAGGAGGCTTCCCCTGTGGTGTGCGTGGGGAGGGGGGAGGGGAGGGGGAGGGGTGGGACTAGTGCAGCTTTGGGTGGGAGGCTCAGCAGAAGAGCGCAGGCAGGTAGTGGTGGGTGCTAGGGGGTGGGGCGGCTAGGAGCCGGCAGTGTGAAACCGCACAGCGGTGTGTTCCTGCCGCATGCTGCTGCTGCTGCTGCAGTGGCGCAGGAAGGGGTGGGGGGCCTGGGTGCAGCAGGGGTTGCCCGCATGCGTGCTGCTCTCGATGCAAGGTGAGGGGGGCGGCAGCGCATGCGGGCTAGGTCCTCTTGGTGAGGGGCAAACCTCCAGAAGGGGGAGGGACGACAGCAGTGCTCTCTCAGAACAAATTGGGTGCAGGGGCAGGGAAAGAATGCGTGCCACTGGGATTCGGCGAGTGCAGGAGTGTGCAGGAGCAGGAGGGCAGGGAGAAAGTGCAGTGTGTGTGTGCGTTATTTTTTGGTAAAGAATGGTGCAGGGGGGAATAGGCGTACCAGGCAGAGGTGGGAACCGAATGGATTGCAGTGATGCAAGTGAGTGAGTCCGGTCAGACCCCTGTGGAGTACAGCAGGAGGGAGTGATAATCCAAAGGGAGTCCGGAGCGTGGAAGAGGGTGGTTGGGAAGGGAGCCAAAGAAGAAGGAGGAAAGAAGAGGAGGAAGGGGAGCGCTGGGGAGCAAACAGAAGCCGTGGCCAAGGTGCCTTAATCCTTATTGTGGGCTGCGAGGCTGGGGGCACGTTGACAGCGCACGCTGCCATGCCATGCGCTGTGCTGCGCAGCGCTGTGGTGCCGTGCTGTCGAGCACGGCCGCGCCAAGCGGCAGGCGCTGGGCCGCGCAGCATGCACACCGCATGTGCTGCCTACGCACGCTGCTCGGCGTGGCGGCGCAGGAACATGCGGCGTGCTCGGGCCTCTAGGGAGTACACCGCTGCCAGGGGCAGCATGCTCAGCAGGCACACCTTGACCACGCCTTTTACCATGCACAGCGGCACCCCGCCGGCAAAGTGTGTGGTGCAGTAGGCATGCACGGCCGGCAGCTGGAGGGCGGCCATCAGGGCGGCGATGTAGCGGTGGTAAAGGATGCGAGGCTGCATGAAGAGCAGGCTGAAAGCGGTCCAAGAGATGCCGCCCTGCGGGGAGGAGGCGGGCAGCGGGGGGAGGGGCGGGGAGGCAGGGGGGCGAGCAATGAACAGGGTTGGCTCGGGCTACCATGACACCTTTACGACGCCCCTGTCCCTTCCATCCATGGCCACTTCCCGTTCCTCCCGGCTCCCCCCTCCTCAACCCCCCCCCCCGGGGTGCCCCTCCACAACGCCTTGCCTCTGTGTGAGCCGCACCGCAGCCCTACCTGGAACATGGCGTGTGTGGCAAATGCTGGGTCCACCCAGGGCTGGTGGTTTTGCACCGACACCATGTACAGGCTCATGTTGAGCAGGATGAGGCACAGGCAGCGGTCCCGCCAGGTCAGGTACCTGCAGGCAGGCGGGGCATGAAGGCGGCGGCGGGCAGGGCGGGCAGGGCAGGCGGGCGGGGGCGTGAAGGGCGGCGGGGGGGCGTACGCGCACGCTCGGTCGGGCACAGGGGTGGTTGCTGGCCGGTGCATCGCAATTTGCCGGCAGAAGGCGGAAGGTGCCCCAGAGGCCCAGCCCCCGCCGCCGCCCCTGCCAGGCGGCGCCCCGGCGCGGCATGGGGCTCACCGGCGGCGCAGCGGAGGGATGAGCAGGACGGGGAACCAGGGCATGTAGCTCATGCCGCGCAGCATGGTGTGCCAGGGCAGCTTCCAGGCAAGGTAGCCCAGCGGGCCGGGCGTGAAGAGCAGGGTGGCGTAGAAGAAGAGGTGAGCCATGAGCCCCGCAAGATCCACGCGCCACATGGTGCCAGCATAGCTCTGCTTGAAAGCGGCCTCCAAGGCGGGGTCTCCAAAGGTGAGGCTCCACGGGTGCACAGCTGGCAGCAGCCCCGCCGCCGCCGCCGCAACCAAGGGTGCCCCCACGTCGCCGGCGCCGCCCCGCTGCTGCGTGTGCGCCCTGCGCCGCAGCCGGCTGGCTGCGCCTGCCGACATCACCGCCACCGCCGCGTCTTCGCTGTCTGTTGAGCTCCGCCATGCGTTGCCATTGCTGAGGGTTTCTGGGGACGAGTCCCACGCTGCGTCAGCCAAAGAGTCGGCTGGCTCGCCTTGCATGATCACATCCACCCCTCCCTCTGAGCGTGGCTCCATGCTGCACGCCGATCAGCCGTGGCCGCGCTTGATCCTTGATGCTGCTGCTGCTGCTGCTGTGCAGCCTACACGTGCAGGAGTGCCAAGGGGAGGCGCGACAAGGCGGCGGTCAGGGAGGGGCGCGCGGGCAGGCACGTCGGCTGCCAGGCACTGCAGTGCGCTGGGAACTCAGCTGTGAGCCGCCCAACACATTCCAGAGTATGGCAGGCAACAGCCTGGCACACCCTGAACAGTCCGCTTGCTGTGCTGCACCCAGGCACAGTCCACCGTCCGCCCCGCCGCCGCTTGCCGGCGGCGGCAGCGGCAGCGCTGCCATCCCAGCATTCGGCTGCAGCCGGAGCGACAGCAGCCGCGCCGGCTACCGGTTGCGTACTGGCACGCACGAATCAGGACTGGCTGTTGGCAGAGCAGCGCGGCAGAGCTTACTTCCGCCCGTCTGGGCGCCCGTGTAAAGCGCCGGTCCAGCCGGGTGCTTGCGCAGGCGCGCGGCGTTGCCACGACGCTGTGCAAAGGGACGAATCGCTGCCAACGGTCCGCCGCTCAGCTTCATCTGCACCTGAGATGGCAGCTGTCTTGGCAGCTTCCACCCAGGCTACCACAGGTGTAGCATCAAGCAGATGTAGCATCTTGATGCTTTCGCCTACCTCCATTTTCGCTTGTCCTTGATTCGTCAGGCCGATCCCTGGGCCCCTTCTTGCATTCATGTGCATTACAGAGGGTTTGATTAAGGGAGAGCTAAAAGATGCGGAGAAGGGACAGGTAACACAGGCAGGGGGGATGGGAGAGGCGAGAGGACCAGCAGCGCCGGGGCAGCAAGCCCCCAGCACAGGCGCTTGCCTCAGCATGCACGGCAGGCATGGCGTGTCAAAAGATAACAGCAAATTTGGCTTGGGGAGGGGCGAAACGGACGCATGCAGGGGGGGGGGAGGGGTTGTTCACATGAGAAGGAAAGAACTACCCGGGGAAAAAGGGTGGGATGCGGCCCAATGTCTGGGGACCGCTGCTGGGCACGCGTTTATGAAGGTATTGGGGAGTGGAAAGAAGGGGGCGGGTAGGCGTCCCAGGATGGGTAGGCATCATATCAGGCGGGGCGGGAGGGAACAGGAGGAGGGAGGGAGGGAGAGGAGCGGCGCCGGGGGCGGGCCGTACATTCGGCGCTACGGCACGACACCCACGGCACGGCGGCGGCCACTGCTTTGCTTCAGCCGCGGGGCTGGTCGGCCTGCCGCCTCACAACAGGCCACAGAGACGGAAGTAGGAAGGGAGAGAGCCTGCCTGCTCAGGCTGCCGCATCCGCGCCTGCTAGGGACGTAAACACGTGGCGGGCGCGCGCTTCGAGCAGCCAAGCCGACAGCAGCGGCAGCACCACCGCCACAGCAAACATGCGCACGCCGCTGCAGGCAGGCGAGCAGTGGGGGAGGCGGCAGCGGGGACGCGGTAAAGACAGGCAAGCGTAGTCTCAGTGCGGCAGGTGTGAGGCGTGCCACGGCTCACCCACTGGCAGGCAAACACTGCTGCATGCAGGCGTGCCATGTGCGCTTCCGCCCCTTGCTGGGCAGCCCAGCCCCAGAGCAGCTGATGCCAGCACCTCTAGCGCGCCACCCCTTGCTGCCGCCCTTCTTGCTGCAACCCGCCTGCCTGCTCACCCAACTGCCACGCAGGTCGGCACAGTGGAGGCGGCGCCGATGCCCACGCTGCGCTGGCAGGCCGCCGGCAGCAGCAGCACATTGGCTCCATACATCAACAGCAGGGCCGGCACCTGCAGCGCAAAGCGCAGCTGCAGGACGGGCGGGGCGGGGGAGGGAAGCGGGCACGAGGGGCACATGCAGGGGGTGAGGCAGCGGAGGGGAGCCGGGACGCGGGACGGGCAGGTCTGGGCAGCATGCCGACGTCTAACCCACGAAGGTGAGCGGGCACGGCATGCCCATCTGTGAGCCAGTCAGCCAGTGGAAGCGCAAAACTGAGCGAGCCCACACGGCTGGCTGGCTGTTGGCCCGAGCCCCTGCTCTCGGGAGTCCCACGGCCCACGGCCCCTTGGCATCCATATTTCCCACCCCACTGCCTGCTGCGTCCCTCCCCAGCCACGGCACGGCGCGCGGCAGCGGGCGCGGCGCCCGGAGCAGGCTGCACGACCACAGGCCAGCACAGCGGGCGCAGCGCGCACCTGCAGCGTGAAGACGGCCACCAGCAGCCAGAGGCCGGCGGGGTAGGACACCAGCACCGGGTTGCCACTGATCCAGTCGGTGCCGCGTGACTGCGCGCCCCAGTACTGTACTGCAAACATGGCAACGTGCAGTCCCAGGAAGACGCTGTCCCTGCAGGGCGGGAGTGTGCCACGAGTGTGTGGTGAGTGTGTCGTCAGCGCCACCAAGCCGTGGTCCAGCGGAGAAAGGGGCGGCGGGGGCAGGGTTGCGGCGACAGGCAGGCGGCATGTGCGCGCGTCCCGCTGGCAGCCCAGGCCTGCTGAGGGCGGGCGCCAGGCTGGCACAGCATGCGGGGCTCGTCAGGCACGCTGGGCTGGCAGCAGGCACCCTCCCAACGAGCGAGTGGGCCAGTGCAAAGTGTGCAGTGATGCCCAGCGGTGGCCCTGTGGCTGCCCGCCTGTGCCCACCCCTATCACTCCCGTCCCGCCCATCCCCACCTGCACCGCCGGTAGGCCGTGCGCGCCGGCTGGAAGAGGAGCAGCAGCGGCTGCAGCATCAGAGGCGCACGCGCCACTGTGCTGAGCAGCCACAGGTGCGCCTGCTGGCGGATGGAGGGCGGCGCCAGGGACAGGGTGGCACAGAAGAGGAGCGCCAGCAGGGGGAACACGAATGAGTCCATCTGCGGCACGGGAGGGGAGGGCAGGCAGGGATGAGTCGGTGACGTGGCCGGCTGGGTGGGGCGCCTCCAGTGGGAGCGGGGAGCGGGGACAGAGGGCGCTCCAAAGAGCAGCTGGGGTGGGTAGGCGGGGCGAGCGAGAGCATGCTAGAGCGGCTGGCTGGCTGGCTGCCTGCCGGCCCATCCACCTACCGACATCGCCCAGCCCCTCTCTGTGTCTCTCTCTCTCTCACCTTTGCCAGCTTGGTGGTGTGCCACTTGCGGAAGCGGCGCTCAGCGGCGGGATCCCCAAACGCCCACACCATGTTGCTGCCCTCTTCTGCCGCCGCGCCCTGCCCCTTGCCGCCCAGGTACGGCTTGGCCAGCTGGGCTGCGGAGGAGCACTGCGCCTGCGCCTTGGGCGGGAGGAAGAAGGAGGCGTGCTCGCCTTGCAGGGCGCCTTCTTTGCCGCTTCCGCCCTTCCAGCTGCCGCTGCCGCACTCGCCGCCAGCCTCTGGCGCCGCGGCTGCCGCCGCTGCGTGCGGCATGTCGTCCTCGCGCCCGCTTTCGGCACCGGGGGCGCAGCCGGGCAGCGTGCTGTCAGCGGCAGGTGCAGAGCACTCGGACTGCAGAGAGACCAGCACGCTGTTGGGCGACTCTTGGCCGGAGTGCACGGCCTCCGCAGGTCGCTCCCTGAGGAGGGATGGCGCGGCGGCCGGCGAGGAGGGCTTGCTGGCGGGCCAGGAGCGGATCGCCTTGGGCGGCTGCGCCCCGAGGCCCAGCGCGTCCGCAGCGCACACAGAGGCGCAGACCTTTGTCCACATGCGCTTCTGCTGGTTGATCTCCTCCGCAGAGTCCCCCACCCCTGCCGGCAGACGCTGCGCCGTGCTGTGCTGCGCTGCGAGCTGTGCCGCCGCCGCCGTCGTCGCCGCCGCCGTCGTCGTCTCGTCCTGCAGCAGCAGCGCGGCCAGCATGGCGCCCGCGCTGCGCACGCCATGCTCCGCCAGCTGGCGCAGCAGCTCGCGCTTGTTCAGCCGGCACGCCAGGCCCAGCGGCGTCTCCTCCCCGTGCGCGGCGCACCCAGACTCCCACAGCGCCGGGGCGGCGCTCGAGAAGAGCTCTGCACCAGCACAAACCAGGCGCGGCAATTGGGAAGAAAGGAGTATAAGAGCGGGCCAGGTGGCGGGGCATGGAGGGCGGCAGGGCCCAACCACCGTCCACCTCCCAGGCTCGGCACAGCACACGCGGCGTGAACTGCAACAGCACGCGCCCCATGCTGCATGCTAGCCAAATCGGAATCGGTGTCGCATGATTCTTGCAACCAAACCGATGCAAAGCAACCAACGATGGGCAAGCAGCGCGCTCACCAGTCAATGCCAGCGCCGTCCCTTCTGGCTCCCGCAGCAGCGTTGCCACGTGGAGCGCGCTGAGGCCGCCGCCCCAGCGGGTATTCAGGTCCAGGGCATGCCCAGCGCTGGCGGCCCACGCGCCCAGCGCCCGCACCACCGCGGCCCCACCGGTCAGCGCTGCAGCAGCATGGGGGGCAGAGCGGGACGCTGCAGTGAGGAGGCAGTGGAGGCAGGCAGGCGGGCAGGCAGGCAGACAATGGCGTAGGCACTGCCGCAGTGGCGTTGGCAGCACGGCGGTGAGTCAGCACTGATTCAACGCCAGCTCCAGGCGGGCTGCAACGTGTGGCAGGCGGGCAGGCAGCTTCTTTGCTTCCCTAGGACCCCATGCAGTGCTTGCCTGCAGCGTGAAGCACCGGCATGCCGCCCAGCTGCTGCTCGATGCCCTCCACAGCCGCGGCGGGGGTGCAGCCGGCGCAGGCAACGGGCAGGACGAGGCGCAGCACCGCGCCCCACCCGCGCAGCATGCACACGGCAGCAAGGTCCTGCGGCAGAGGGGGCAGGGGAGAGCACAGCGCGGCACGGCAGGGGCGTGATGTGCGCACACTTCAGGGGAGGGGGGCGCTGATGCATGCAGCACATGCGGCACGCCCGACTGCAGGCACGCATCCGCCCCAGGCCCTGCCTTGCACCACACCGGCCGGAAATCACATGTGGCCAGGACAGCACGCACGGCATGCACGGCATGCAGCCCGGGCCCCACCTGCGCCGCCCTCGCCACGCGGGGCAGCAGCGCGGGGTCGGCATCGGCGGCGCCATCGCTGCCGGCCTCCCGCAGGCACCGCGCAAAGCGCAGCACCAGCCCCAGCCGGCCCAGCAGCTCGTGCACGTTTGGGACGCCGCAGCCGGGCGCCTCCAGCTGGCGCAGCTCCTGTACTGCCTCCTCGTCATCCAGTACAAGCAGGGAGTGTGGGGCGCTCACAAAGATGCCTCGCTGCGCCTCCAGCTGGTGGCAACCCTCCTGCAGCACGCAAGCAGGGCGGGGGGCAGGGCGGGGGGCAGGGGTGAGAGCTCCCGCAGCTGAGAGCACGCAGCATGGCGGAGGAATGACAGCCAAGGCAGCCCCGCCAGCAGTGCTGCTGGGCGCAGAGCGCAGGCAGGCAGGCATGCAGGGCAGGTGTGAGTGGAACCCATGCACAACAACAAAGGCCTCCCGTCTTTGTGATAAGAGAGACGGCAGGGAGCAGGCGGCGGCGGCACACCTGCAGGGACGGCACGCGCAGCAGCACCCAGTGCTTGTCGCTGGCTTGAGCGCCCTCTGGGCAGTGCATGAGGGGCCCGCGGCTCAGGATCTCGGTGGTGGGGAATGCGCCTGCAGCATGTTGCAGCAATAGCAGCTCCAGCTCAGCATGGCAGCATGCGCAGCATGACGTGCCGAGGCTGCAGCATGCGCCGCTGCTGCCCCCATGCTGCCTGCTGCCTGCCAGCATCACCCAAGCACGCCGGCCCTCCCGCTCTCAGCCCCTCCCTCCCAGCCCGACACCTGTCAACGCAGCACAAGCCACCACCAGCGCCGCACGCCACACTGCCACGCATCTTGGCCGCCCCTGCCTCACAGCCTGCCTCGCCGCCCCGCACCCGCGCACCTCCGTTGCGGCAGAACAAGCCGTCCTGCGCGTCCCCGATGTTGCGCCCGGTCACAAGGATGGGCCCTGTGTAGCGGGGGGTGACGGCCAGCGGGCGCACGCTGCAAATCTCCGGCACCGCGCCGCCCGTGCCCCCACCAATGTCAAACTGAATCAGCTGCTGCTTGTGGGCATCCACCAGGGCGGAGCGACCGTCCAGCTGCGCCTGCACAGCACAGCACAGCACAGCACAGCGCAGCACAGCGCAGCATGTGAACAGGGTGCGGTGCACTGACGAGGCTGCAGCAGCTCAGCGCAGCGCCGCACGGCGCAGAGTGGCATGGTGTGCTGTCAGTTTGATCCCGCACAGTCCGGCACAGCGCAACACAGCACGTGAGAGCGAGGCGGCATGCACTGCCGGCGCCGCTCGTGCCGCCATAACCTCGCGGCCAGCCGTGCCACGTGTGCCAAACATGGCAGGCCTCCTCCTGCGCCGTCCTGCCGGCTCAAGGCCCCACGGCACCTCCTGCCCAGCCGCTGCGCTGCTTCTTGTCCCCCATGACCTTGCCCCACAGCTTGAGCAGCTTCAGCCAAACCCAACCACAGCGGGGCACAGCGTGCGCACCAGGATGCTGGTCTGGATGCCTGACAGGCCGCCACAGGCTAGGCGCTGCACCATTGCACCAAAGCTGTCTGACAGGTCCTCAAACTCCTGGCCAGACATGAGGGCAGACACGCTCAGCTGCACGCAGCCGGGGCGCGAGGCGCCTGCAGGCAAGGACATGGGGAGGCAGGCGTGAGGGGTGCGCTTGCTGTGCAGCAGGGGTCAAGCAGCAGCGCGAGGCACATCGCGGGCGGGGCTGGCGTGCAGGAGGGATGCAGCACCAGCAAGCGGCCGTGAGCCTGTTTGAGCGCACGCTGTGCGCAGCCAGGGCAGGACACCGCCCCGAGCGATGCGCGCAGGACAGGGCAGGACAACCACCCCTGACGCTGTGCGGGCAAGGCAGGCCGCACCGCATCCCCGAAGCGCGCTCACCATCCCGCTTCCCAGCCACTCGCCACACCACCGCTTCCCACTGTGCACCGGGGACAACATTTCCCTGCAAATCAATGCCACGGCTCCCACTTACCGTCCAGCAGGCTCTTGTTCTGGATCATCCACTGCTCCAGCTGCTCCAGAATGTTCTTGGGCAGGCGGTCGGGGGTGCAGTTGAAGAGCTTGAGGGACAGGCTGTGCATGCGCTCCTTGCCGGGCCCCGCCTCGCGCTGCGCCGCCTCCACCGCCGCCACCAGCTGCAGCACAGGTGCAGGTGAAGGCAAACACAGGGGCAAAGTGAGGCCTTGAATGCATTTGAGCACCAGGGGTCCAATGGTACTCAACCCATGGCCAACAGCTCAGCCCCAACCCAGCCCCCATGCGCTGGCCTGTAGCGGCGCCCGCCCGCGGGCACACGGAAGCGACCCCCCATGCGCCCTACCTGCAGCAGCAGGTTTGCGTCGTTGGCAAACCCGGGGCTCAGCCCGCTGTTCTGCACCGCATTCTGCAGCTGGTCCAAATCCAGAGGCTGCCGCCCAGACGGGCCCGCTGCGCCCGCTGCCGCGCCATCGGCGGCTGGCTGGGCCGGCCGGCCCGGCAGCGCAGCGGAGTTTGTCGCCGCCAGGGAGGCGGGCGGGCGGAACACCGACCCGGGCTGCTGCTGCAGCACCGGCTGCTGGCCAGGCGGCGAGCCGCCGGGGCGGCCCACGCTGCTGCCTGGGCGGCTGCCGTCGTGCAGGGCCATCGTGGCAACAGTGCCACTGCCGGCCCCGCCCATGCTCCCAGACGCCTGCCGCTGCATCGACTGCTGATGCTGGGCCTGCAGCGAGTGCTGGGCCTGCAGCGAGTGCTGGGCCTGCAGCGAGTGCTGCGCCTGCAGCGAGTGCTGGGCCTGCAGCGGCGCCGGCACGGCCCCCAACTGCGCCTGCGGCTGCTGCACCTGCTGCGCCTGCTGCTGTGCCGCCGCCGGCTGCACCACCTGCTGGCTGGCGGGAGCCTGCCCGGGGGCGCCGCTCAGCGCCGACTGCAGCCCCTCGCCTGCTGCCCCCAGGCTGCCATCCACCAACGCCTTGGCAAGTTCTTCAGAGGACACTCCCATGGTCCTTGCCAGCGCCACCAGCAGCGCTGCCTTGTCAGATGTGTCGCCGCCATCCGCCTTGGCGGCTGCAAGCAGCGCTGGCATCGCCGCGGGCGCTTGCGCCGCCGGCTCCGAGCGCAGCAGCGGCACAGCAGCGGGTGACGCCTGCTGCTGCTGCACCTGCTGAGGCTGGTGCTGCATGTGCTGCATGAAGACGCTGCTGCCGTTGAGGCTGGCCTGCGTGTAGTCTGCCACATCAGGCCGCTGCTGCAGCTGCAGCTGCTGCTGCAGTGAGGGCCCCAGCATGGCTGCTGCGGCGGCGCTGCTGCTCGGCGGCAGCTGCGCGCCATAATGGTTGTGGTGCTGCTGCTGCGGCTGCTGCATCGTCTGCGGCGGCCCCGCCGACCCGCCGGAAAACAGCCCGAAACCGAGCGGCCGCTGCGCCTGAGGTTGCACGGGTGGCGGCGGCGGCGGCGCCTGCTGCTCCAGTTGCTGCAGCTGCTGCAGCAGTGCGCTGTTGAGGATGCCGGGGCCCTGCTGCAGCACCTGCTGCTGCACGTCTGCAGGCAGCAGAGCCATGAGCTCGGGGGGCAGAACTGCAGTTGGGTCAGGGAGGAGCCTGTCAGCACAGCATGGGCAGAGCAGCAGGCAGAGCACCGGGCAGCGCGCACAGCAAGCCAGCAGAGCAAGGAGGCAGCTTGGGAAGCATGGCGGCGGCAGGGACGGCACAGAGCAGCAGCTGCTCACAACCTGCTCCCCTGCCTCACCCTGCGCGACCGACTGCGGCACCGGCATAGGCGGCGGCATGGGCGGCGGCGGCAGCGGGCCGTTGCTGTGCCCCAGCCCCAGGTTTGGCATCCCGCCAGCTGTCAGCCACTCCATGCCAGCCATGCTGGGGTCGGCCAGGGATTGCAGCAGGCCTGGCGCAATGCCCTCCTGCACAGCGCAGCACAGCACGGCACAGCGCAGCACAGCAGGGAGGGTTTGGGTGAGGTGCCGGCAGCCGGAAGCGAGCCAGGCAGCTTGCGGCCAGGGGCGGCACCGCCAACCAGGCGCACAGCCAACCTGGCAGGCAACCAACCCGTGCTGAGGCAGGGAGCAGGCCTGGCAGGCGAGGCAGCGTGCTTTGCACGAGGACTACACGCTGTGCACCTTATCAGCGTGCTCCGCCACCTCGGCACCTCCCAACCAGCCCATCCTGATGGTCGGCTCGCTTGCCAGCAGAGCGCCCCGCCTTGAGCTGTTTTTTACCCCAAACACAACATAACTATACGACTCCCTGCTTCCGCTGCCCTGCCTCAATAGAACGAAGCCCACAGCACCCACCCGGATGGTTGGGTCGTTTGCCAGCGCCTTGAGGCGGCTGCCCAAGTCGGCGCCGTTGCCAAGCCCCATGAGCATGCCTGCCCCGCCCATGCCGCCGTAGCCGCCGCCGGCGCCCTTGCTGCCGCTGGCGGCGCGGTAGGGCGACACGCGGTGCGCCTTAGTGCCACGGGTGCTGCCGGGGGAGTCGTCGCTGCCGCTGTCCATCATGCGCGCCTTCTGCTCAGCTTCCGCCTTGCGCCGCCGCTCGTTGTGCTTGTCCAGCTTGCGCCGGCAGGAGCGCCGGTCCCCCTCGAAGTCGGTCAGCAGCTGGAAGCGGCCGCATTGCTGGCAGAAGCGGATTGTTTGGCCCTCCACCACGAGGCATGGGAGCTCGAGGTGGTAGGGGCAGATCTTGTAGCGCTGCGGGCAGGCAGGCAGGCAGGCAGGCGGGGGTGGCCCATGCGAGGGATGAGAGCAGCAGAGGGGGGCCGCGGGCAGGGTGCGGAGCGGAACAGCGGGTGGGAACGGGACGCTATGTGTGGAGAGGGCGGGCTGGGCAGGGGGTTGCGCGCTGCAGGCAGCACATGGCCAGGGCAGGGCGGCAGAAAGGCGGTCTGTATGGCACGCGGGCGGGGGCGTTTTGCAGCACAAGCAGCGTGCTTGCGCCCATGCTTTTCTTCAGGCCAATACAAATCGTGTGTGGGTTCAGCAGGCAGCGGCTGAGGCATGCATGCAGGATGCAGCCGTTGGCGGACGAATTGGTGTACGGACTTGCGCCGTATTGCAGCACCACAACTTAGGGGTCGGCCTCTGCTTGGAACGCGCAGGCACTCACTTTGTAGTAGTCGCGCAGCTTGTGCAGCGAGCGGTCGCAGCCGGGCACCTGGCAGACCGCCCCCTTCTTGGGTTGCTCTGCAGGGCAGGCAGGCAGGCGGCGTCAGGCGAGGCGGCGGGACTGCGCGACGTGCACTATGACGAGGCCAGTACAACTGGCCCACCAAACTCTGCCCGCCCGGGAGCCCGCTGTGCCTCACCCTTGAAGAATGACCGGCCCCGTCCGCGCCTGCAGGGGGATGGAAGAGGAGGGCAAGAGGTCGATGGGACGGGACGAGGTGGACCGACCGCCTGGGCTGCTCCAAGCCACTGCCGCGCCCACTCACTTGTACTTTGGTCCGATCTGCTGCTGGCCAGGCAGTCCCGTGGGGAACTCCAAAATCCCCTCCGCGCTGCTGTAAGTGCCCGCGCCGGCCTGGTCAGCGTCGTGAAGCGCCTGGGCATCGTCCAGCTGCATTTCGGACTTGTCTCCGGGCGGCTCCTCGCCCTCCCCTTGCTCCAACAGCCCAGACGACGGCTCGTGCTGGCGGCCTGGCTCCTCCTCCGCCAGGGCCGCAGCTTGCTCGTCTTCAAAGTGGTAGGACTCGCCCAGGGAGGGCTGGGCCACGGCGGCGGCCACAAGCGCATCCATACCGCGCACTGCTTTGGGCCTGTTGCCTGCAGCTGTGCTGCCTTTCACAATAACGACATGCGATAGTCCGACGGCAAGCGGGGCGAGACTCAGTCAGGATTGCAGGCCCAGGGCTTTGCACACCCAATTGGGCGGGCTCACCAGCAGGCCAGGTCACCCCTAGCATGGGCCGTCGATCGCTTGACCTGCACTTCTTCGCTCATTGGACCGCATTTCACACCACAATGTCTGCGACACAGGTGCTGGCGAGCCTGGTGCTTGCCCTGCTGCTCGCCAGTGCGAACGCACTGCCGACAGCAGGTGGCAGCCTGTCCTGGCTCATTCGCCTCCGCAGGTGCGGAGATGGGTTTCGGCAGCGATCACGCACATGGGACGCAGGGGGCACTCTAGTTCTAGTGGCCGCCACCGCCTGACCGGCAAGCCCCGCCGCTCACCTGCCGTCTCCACAACGTCGTCACCCTAAACCACGTTGCATTCTTCCGAAGTGCAGGAAGCTGCATGCCAACCCGGAGCTCAGCTTCCAGGAGAGCAACACGAGTCAGCTAGTCAGGTGGGCAGGCCGGTGGGCAGAGGGATGGGTGACGTGCCGCTCGGGTGCAGCACACGAGCGGCGGTTTGCATCCGGTACCACTCACACACAACCTCCCCTCCTGAACCATGCCCCAGCCCATGGCATCCCTGCTGGCATGTCAGACTGCCTGCTGGCCGCGCCGAAACATACCTGCCCCGTTCAGCTGCGCATCACAGCACCCACATCCCTGCCCATACATGCCTCCCCTGCCTCCCCCGACCTTGCCCCAGTCCTGGCCCGCTGCTCTCCTGGGTGCCAGATGGCCTGTGCCCATAGCTTCCCCCCTGCCACCTTCAGCAGGTTTCGATCCAATGCTAATGCGTAAGAGATCAACCAATTATCCACCAATTGCACGTACTCCTGGCTCCGCCCCCGCAGGTCAACCCTCGATGAGCTGGGCATACGCCACCGTCACCCCGTGGCCACCACCGGCGTGGTCGCTGAGATCGGGCAAGGCCCGCCGGTTGTGGCGCTGCGCGCCGACATGGATGCGCTGCCCATCCAGGTGGGGAACCCTGGAGGTGTGCAAACTGTACTGGCGCAGAAATACCTTGATTGGGTTGGCTCCAACGCTGCAGCTGCGGTGGGTCAGAGAGGGTGGGGCAAAGCTGAGGCTGGTCAGGCGAAAGGGCGGGCAGACGGGGAGCAAGCGGGTCGGGCAATGGAGCTGCAGGCGGCGTGTTGGGCGGGCAGGCGGGTGGGCAGGTAGGAAGCCAGGGTGCGCGGGGTGGGGCGGGAAGGGGGCAGCGGGAAGGGGGCAGCCCGTGTCCCAGCTGGCAGTGCGGTGTGCATGGGGGGGCAGGCCCATGTGCCCACAATTTCAAGCGTGCCAGCCTCTCATGCTGGCACGCTGCTGAGTGTGCCTGCACGCCTGCCCCCACCATGTGCCCTCACGCACTCGCCAGGAGGAGAGCGGGGTCGAGTTTGCGAGCACGCGGCCGGGTGTGATGCACGCCTGCGGGCACGACGGCCACACCAGCATGCTCCTGGCAGGTGTGGCCTCGGTAGCGTGTTGCACGTGCTGTGCTGCTCTGCCGTGCCAGCAAAGAGGGGCTGCGCAGCGGCAGCGTAGCCAGCTTGTGTCCAGCGCAGCTGTATGCCACCCAGCCTCGCCTGCCTGTGGTATCTCGTGGTCGGAACTGCCCGCTGCCCGTGGCTGCCAGGTTTGGCACCTTGTCCGCTCCGTGCTGCGCTGCCAAGAATTGCCATTGCCCCCTGCTCAGGACCCATGCCGCCACCTCCTCCCTCTCTTGCCATTCGCCCCCGCCCGCCTGCGCTTGCGCCCCTGCCTCCAGCTGCCAAGGCGCTGAAAGCCCAGGAGGCGCAGCTGCGGGGCACCGTGCGGCTGCTCTTTCAGCCCGCTGAAGAGGGGCTGGGTGGAGCGGCACAGATGATTGCAGAGGGCGCCCTGGAGGGGGTGACAGCCGTGTTTGGACTGCATGTGGACCCGTCCAGCCCCACCGGCGTCGTTGGCGCCAAGGTGGGCGCTGGGGAGCGGGGGGCAAGGGGCGGGAGTTGCGCAGGGCAGAAGGGCGGAGCAGCTGGTTATGGTGTCTTGCTCTGCATGCTGCGGCGCGTGCCTGCTGCAGTGGCCAGAACCACTGCGCAGCAGCCAGCGCCACAAGCCCGCCGCCTGCCGCCGCTCCCTGCCGCACCAGTGTGCCTTGTTGATGGAGGCGGCAAACTCGCGTTCATCCCATGAACCTGGCGGGTGTGCCCTCCTCCTGCAGCCCGGTGCCACGTTTGCGGCCTCCGACCGCTTCCGAGTGACAATCACTGGCCTGGGGGGCCATGCTGGCATGCCTCACAAAACACGCGACCCGGTGGTGGCAGCCTCAGTGAGTGAACCTCAGAGCGTTAGGAACACGAGGGTGTTTGAATCGCACAAAAGAGTGAGGGAGCAAACTCCCCTTGGCTGCCAGCGCTGGGGCTGGCTCGGCCATCTGTTGCAGCTTGCTGGCTGACAGGGCGGGCCAGCTAGCTTGCTGGCTGAGGTGCGGCGTTGCAGGAGGCTGCTCTGCACCTGCCTCATGGGCTCCTACATGCCGGCATGGCATTCATTCCGCCTCCCCGGCTGCTGCTGCAGATGGCTGTTGTGGCACTGCAGCCGCTGCTGTCCCGGGAGACCGACCCTGTGGAGGGCGGAGTAGTCACGGTCTCACGCTTCAACACAGGTGGGGGAGGGAGGGGGGAGCGATGCCAGCAAGTGTGCATGTTGCAGGCATGCTTTGCAGGCAGCGTGCCTGGTCAGCTTCCCCCATGAGCCGTTGACCCGTCGTTCTTCACCACTGCCCCCCGCACACGCACCCTCTTTTGCTCAACTGGACTTCCTTGTGCCCGCTCGCTCTGGTGCATCAATCCAAGCACCAGCCTCACTGCCTCGCCACGCCTCCCTTTGCAGGCCCCGGAGCATCCAACATCATCCCAGATTCTGTGGAGCTGTCGGGCACCATCCGAGGCTTCTCCCGCCCCGCCTTTGCCGCCCTGCGGCAGCGCGTGACCGACGTATTCACAGGCACGGCGGCCATGTACCGCTGCAGCGCAAGCGTTGACTGGTCTGAGGTGAGGCGGGCAGGGCAGGGCAGGGCAGGTTGGTCGCAGGGCAGAGCAGGGCCGGGCTGGGCCGGGCTGGGCCGGGCAGCCAACTACGACCAGGGATCTCAGCCGCGCTGTGCGAGACAGCTGGCGGGAGGGTCTCGAGGCGCCAGCGAATGGCAACTGTATGCCGTTGTGCTTTGTGCAAGGGTGCTGCTGACGTTGGCATGAAGTTGCAGGCTGAGGCTTCTGTTGACCAGCTTTAGCCAAAGCCTCCCCTGCCCGCCTGCCTGCCAGGTGCCCTACCCGCCGCTTGTCACGGACAGACACGTCACTGAGCTGGCGCTGCGGGCAGCCGCCAAGCTCGTGGGTCAACAGAATGCTCTGGAGCTGGACCGGCCGTTCATGTATGCCGAGGGTAAGGTTCATGCAGTCGGCCGATGTGCTGCTCATGGGGCTCCCCGGGAGCTGTGCCTGCCCGCCTTCTGGAGCCTGCCTGCCCGCCTGCTCCGATTCCCTGGTCGCAGGTGCCTGCTTGCCTCCCTCCCCAAGCCGCCTGGCCGCCTGTCCCACTGGCCCCCGCTCACTGATGCTTGCCTGCCTGCCTGCTGCTGAAGGGGAACCCTAGGATTGGTTATACATCTTCTTGGGTTGCCCTTGAAGTGCTCCCCTCTTCCTCCCTCCCACTATTCCTGGTGTGTGTTGTGTGCAGACTTTGCTTTCCTGGCTGAGCGGGTGCCTGCCGCTTTCGCCATGCTGGGCATCCGCAACGAGACGGCCGGCTCGGTGCACGGCCTGCACACCGCGCAGTTCAGGCTTGACGAGTCGGCTCTGCCCATTGGGGCGGCTCTCCACGTACAGTTTGCGCTCGATTTCCTAGCCAGTAAAGCCAGCAGCGGCAGTGATGGCGGTGGCGGCGGCGGCGGCGGCGGCAGCGCAGCCAGTGGCGCCAGCGGGGCGGCGGCAGGGAGGGAGGAGCTCTGAAGCATGTTGAGATACGCCTGTACACACGCGAAATTGTAAAACATCGTTCGTGTCGCCTGCCTCGTCATGGTGCCTCGACTCGGCATGGTGGCTGCCTCGGCGGGCAGTGAGCGGGTCATAAGCCGAACGAATATGAGAAGCCCGCAAAGATCACGTGCTCAATACCATTTAGCGGGTTCAACGCTGCTGGCTCGCCGTGGACTAATGTAACATCGCGCCCAGCCGGACGCAGCACTGATGTACCAGGCACAGCACCAGGCGGCGGCGGCCCCCAGCGCCGGCAGCGGCTGCGGCAGCAGCTGCAGCCCCACCGCTCGGTCGCAGCATCACGCCAGCCACGAGGCTGCGAGCCAGCTGGACACAGACTGCTGCTGGATCTGCCTGGCGGGGGATGAGGCGGGGCGCCTCGTGCAGCCCTGCACCTGCCCCCGCTCCGTGCACCCCGCCTGCCTCAGCCGGTGGCAGCTGCAGCAGGCGGGGCGCGAGGAGGAGCGCACCTGCCGCTTCTGCCACGTCGATCTGCCCGACTGGCGCCTGGCGCACGCGGGGCTGCCCACCGCGGTGCCCATGTGAGTGCATGGGGCGGGCGGCAGGGTGGCACAGGGGGTGGCGGGATGGGCACTGTTGCCTCGGGCTACAGAAGGTCGGGCAGGCTGGCAGGGCGCTTGGCTGGTGTGTTAGCGGGGCAGCCAGAGGTGTTAAACTATGCAGTTGCTCATTGCTGCCTCCCGGCCTCCCTCTTCTCATCCCTCGGCCCCTCACCTCCCCTCCTCCCGCCCTCTCCCGCTCCTTCCCCCTCCCGCCCCTGCAGCATGACGGTTGTGCACTGCGGCGTGACCCACCAGGTGGCAGTCAACCCCGGGGAGGAGGGGCGTCGGGAGTTCCTCGCCACCATCAGGTCAGGGGGCTGGTCGGTTGGTTTGGGGAAGGGCGGATAGGCGACCTTGGCAGCAGCAGACGAGACAGTGCACGCTTCGCCTGCTGCGCTGCCTCCCTGCCCGCCCATCTCCTCACAACCTCAGCAACCTGAAAGTCACACTGCTTCTGCCCACCCACGCACCTGCCTGCCTGCCCTCAAACCCTCCACCGCAGGCGTATCTACGGGCTGGGCGAGGAGGACGAGGTGTGCCTCACCTTTGGGTGCAAGGTGCCGGGCAGCGTGGGGGAGGAGATCCAGCTGGAGGGGGCGGCCTGCTTCGACGCAGCCGTGCACCTGGCGTCAATCAGCGCAGGAGAGCGGCTGCGCAAGCGCCAGCAGCGGCAGGAGCAGGAGCAGCAGGGGTGCCAGCAGCAGGAGGGGTGCCAGCCGCACCCAGAGCAGAGCAAACAGCCATTGGCTCCGGCGCCGGCATCGGCAGCTTGCAGCGGCCGCCAACAAGGCAACCCACGGTCGGTGATGGAAGCTGTGCGGAGTTTGTTCTGCTGACAAGTCGTGTGACTACCTGTTTTATTGATTTATGTACACTCCGAACATTGCAACTAACCTTTGAAACGACTTCTGCTGAGGCGGTCGTTGCGCACCTTGACGAGGCACCGGCTTTGGGTGGCGCCCTGCGCAAGTTCCGCCTTGTAAAGATTCCACCGCATATCTGCAGTCTTCAAGGTATGCAGCTTATGTCAACAGGTGCCTCTGGTGCTCACAAAGAGCACCCACTGCTGTGCCGCCTGGTCCCTGACGATAGCCGCCACGCTGACGTGGCGCCGCCCCATGAACAGCATCGAAACCCGCTGCACGACAGTTGAACAGCACAGTAAATCGTGACATTACGATCAAAAGGTCGCAATCCAGCGTTTAGATGGCGGACAAGGCAGCAAAGGAGCAGGTGCGGAAGTCAGGCCACGCGAGTTCTTGCGACAGCCTCGGCCTGCGGTGCTCTTCTGTGCACAGCAGGATGGGTGCCACCCCGCACAGCGCCCTCCGTGGCAAGGTTTGTTGTGGCGGCTGACGGTGCCGTCCCTCGGCTGCGCACCGCCACCGCTCACTGCCCACCTTCCTCGCCCTACCTGCTACCGTGCTCTTCAGGAGACCAAGCCTGCGGGCCTGCTACAGTCCGGTGAGCATGGATGCTGATTGCCTGCTGCTTCCCTCTTATGGGGGCCTGCCAGTGCTGGCGGAGGGGCAAACAGCCACGGGACCCTTGCCTGCCCTCTGCGCCCGCCTGTGCTCCCCCTTTTCAATGTGCGCCTGTCACCCTTGTTGGCACACAGCTACCTGTCACCCCGATGCCTCACGCCCTGCATCGCAGCACCCTCATGTTTGTTTGAGTGCTTGTGTCCCAAGGCTCCCTTTGGCAGGCACTTGCCGCGCCCGTGCCACAGGGTGTGCTGGCGTGGGCAATCCCTGCATCTGATTCACCAAGCCTGCCCCCATGAAGCCTACCCGAGCACTCTCCATGCCATGCCCTGCTTTGCCTCGCCCTGCCCTGCAGCGGATGAGGCAGCCAAGCAGCGCAAGGAGCGCGGGGAGGACGAGCCCATCTCGCCTCGCAAGAGCGGGCTGGGCCGCCATTACGGTGCGCTGCTCAACACCTCCTTCTGTCTGTGCAATCTTGCTGAGCAGCAGCTGCACAGCTGTCTGCTCGTGTCGGCAGCTGTGCAGCTCTCTGCTGCACACTCGGCATGTCCACACCAACGCCTCGATGTTTGTGAAGAGGTCGTGCTTTCACGCTTAGCTGAATCAGTTTGGTGCGCAGCACAAACGACTCCCCTGCCCATGCCATCGTGCCGGGCAGCAGCTGGGCAGTTCTCTACTCCTTCCTCATCCTGACTGGTAGTTCAAATCACCGAGCCACACACCGCAGCACAGCACGTGCATGCGTTGCACCCACTGCTTTCCCGGCCCAAATCCTTAGCCTGTCGACGGACCCCGCCCCCGCCTGCAGACATTGGCGGAGTGGCAGACTTTGGGCCCGTAGGCACAGAGCGCAACGAGCAGCGCGACACCCGCAAGGATCCAACACGCGTGCCATGAGCGCTGAGCTGGCAGCCCGGCGTGTGCGCCCTGAGTGTTGACTGAGCGCTGGACCGCCGCGGCAGTCGGGAGCGCCAGTTAAGAGCATGCTGCGGCAGACGTGTCTAAGCGAATGCGTGCGCCCGGGGGGCTGGCTGCAAACACATGTGTGCTGGTGGACGGCCTGCCAGGGTCCCCAGGGATCGGAGGCTCCAGCCTTGCTGTGTGCAAAAGCCAGTGTGTCCCTTGCCGCACACACCCCTACCCAGCCCATCCTCACTCTGTCCCTACATGTTTGCAAGTCCTCACACCAGACCTCCATCACAGTTGCCACTACCATGCCCAGGGCATTTGGCACTGTTGGGGCCCGGCCCTTCATGAGCAGTGTTACACCCACTCCCTAAACATTTCAAATAGTCACATGAACAAAATAAACAAGAAACAGTGTATCTGTGCGGGATCAATGGCAGGGGAACACAACTTAAGAGCGGAAGAGCCGCCGCACAGCGGCAGCAACCGACCGTGGGTTGCCGTGCTGGCTGCTGCTGCCCCGCATCGCCGCCTCTCCTGCCGCCGTCAGCTTCTGCTGCTCTGGGTGCGGCGGGCATCCCTCCTGCTGCTGACACCCCTGCTGCTCCTGCTCCTGCCGCTGCTGGCGTTTGCGCAGCCGCTCGCCTGCGCTGATTGACGCCAGGTGCACGGCTGCGTCGAAGCAGGCCGCCCCCTCCAGCTGGATCTCCTCCCCCACGCTGCCCGGCACCTTGCACCCAAAGGTGAGGCACACCTCGTCCTCCTCGCCCAGCCCGTAGATACGCCTGCGGTGGAGGGTTTGAGGGCAGGCAGGCAGGTGGGTGGGTGGGCAGAAGCAGTGTGACTTTCAGGGTGCCGAGGTTGTGAGGAGATGGGTGGCAGGGAGGCAGCGCAGCAGGCAGAGCGTGCACTGTCTCGCCCGATGCTGCCGAGGTCCCCTATCCGCCCTTCCCCAAACCAACCGACCATCCTCCGCACCTGATGGTGGCGAGGAACTCCCGACGCCCCTCCTCCCCGGGGTTGACTGCCACCTGGTGGGTCACGCCGCAGTGCACAACCGTCATGCTGCAGGGGCGGGAGGGGGAAGGAGCGGGAGAGGGCGGGAGGAGGGGAGGTGAGGGACGGGGAGACGAGGCAAGGGAGGAGAGGAGGCAGCAATGAGCAACTGCAAAGTTTCGCTAGCGCATTTGGCTGCCCCACTAACACACCAGCCAAGCGCCCTGCCAGCCTGCCCGACCTTCTGTAGCCCGAGGCAACAGTGCCCCTCCCACTGGTCACCCCTGGCGCCACCCCTCCCGCCCGCCCCATGCACTCACATGGGCACCGCGGTGGGCAGCCCCGCGTGCGCCAGGCGCCAGTCGGGCAGATCGACGTGGCAGAAGCGGCAGGTGCGCTCCTCCTCGCGCCCCGCCTGCTGCAGCTGCCACCGGCTGAGGCAGGCGGGGTGCACGGAGCGGGGGCAGGTGCAGGGCTGCACGAGGCGCCCCGCCTCATCCCCCGCCAGGCAGATCCAGCAGCAGTCGGCGTCCAGATGGCTCTCAGCCTCGTGGCTGGCGCGATGCTGCGACCGAGCGGTGGGGCTGCAGCTGCTGCCGCAGCCGCTGCCAGCGCTGGGGGCCGCCGCCGCCGCCTGGCGCTGTGCCTGGTACATCTGTGCTGCTCTTGCTTGCTCGCTTGTCGATCGCTGGCAGAGAGCTGGAGCGCGTAGAGAATCCGCAGAATGCCCTCAGAAATGCGTGATTGCCCAGCGTCCGAGTTTGTCCGGCTTATGAGCCGCTCACTGCCCGCCGAGGCAGCCACCGTCGGCCGGCCGAGGCACCCTCCCGAGGCACGTGTGCAGCCTTGTAACATCGAACAGATGAGAACGACGTACTTAGCTCGAGTTCGCGCAAATCGTCCTGCTTCGAACCAGCAAACCCCCCTCCTCCCCGCCGCCGCCTCGCTGGCGCCGCCCAACCCCACCTCCACCCCCTCGGCTTCCTTTGTGCCGACAACCATGTCCCGCCTGGCAACCCTGCTGCTCTTGGCGGCCCTGGTGGGCAGCGCCTCTGCCACCGGGCGCAGCCTGAACCAGGCTGCCGGCAGCAAGGGCAAGGGCCTTCCTGCCCCTTGCTTTGTGCCCGTCACGTACTACCCTTTTGCAAGTTGCGGGGTGTCCCAGGATGCCACCATCTGCGGCCGTGGCTTCAACGCGTGGACCAGCATGGAGGGGTGCTGCGCCCCGCAGAAGGGCCCCCTGGGCGCATTCAAGGGAGGCTGCACAGACCTCAGCAAGAATGTGAGTTCCGTGGGGAGGGGGCTGTGGAGGTGCACAGCCTGTTATCGAAGGCCTGCGGAAGGACAGGCCTGGCATGTCTAATATTAAGCCCCTGTTAGGAAAGAGACCACGGCATTTGCAAGTTTTTACACTGATGGATTGGCTACGGGCTGTGGCGCCTGCCAATGGAGGTGCCCGCTCCTCTCCCCCAGACCTTCCGCCCCACCGGCTTCCTCGCAGGTGACATGCTGGGTGGCGGGTAGCTACCACCCCACTCAGACCTGTGGGATCACAACTGACACCGCAATCTGCGTGGGTCGCAACTGGTGAGCCGGGAAGTGCGTTGGGTTGGTGGGAGCGGTGGGTGGTGGCTGGCAAGCAGGGCGATGTTGGGCTGCCCGGGGCGGCACACCTGTCGTTCCTACACCAGCCTCTCTCCCGCCGTCCCAATCCTCAATGCATCCTGCCCAACATTTTCCCCTTCATCCCGCTGTCCCCCTCCGCCATTTCTCTCCCGTATTAATCTTACATCACATCCCCTTCTCCCTCTCTTCTCACTCCCTCCCCCTTTCCTCCACCCTCGCCTTGCAGGGGCCGCTGGGCGACTCAGGACGAGTGCTGCCTCCCCGGCCGCGCCTTCTCTGGAGGCTGCACCAAGGCTTCCGCCTGCTGGGCCGCCTCCGACTGGTACCCCGAGCGCCGGTGCAAGCAGTTCGAGGAAGAGACGATCTGCCTGCGGGGCTGGGGCGCCTTTGCATCGGAGGGCGAGTGCTGCGCCCCCGGCGGCGCGCACAGCGAGGGCTGCGGTGCGGTGGCGGGTGCCATGCAGAACTAGGAACACCAAAACCCAGCCCTCCCACCCTTCACTCAGGAAAACGCCTCCTCACACAAGTGTAGTTGCCCACTTGGCCTCCGTCCCGAAAGGGGCTGGAAGCTTGACAACAAACAACGCTGCGGTTCTTGAACCCTTCTGGATTCCAAACCTGTCCTCACCTGATGCCCGAGTTGTCTAGTATACCATCCTTCTGATTTTCTCGTGATGAGTGCCATCGTTCCCTGTGATAGATGAGAGGCTGTGTAACGCAGTGGTCAAGTGTCATCCCAGCTACCCCCTGCTGTAACCAACGAGCGTGCTTCGGGGCTTACAGTTGGTGATTGGCGGTGCACCAGAAAGAGAGAGGAGGATGGGGCAGCGGAGGAATGTCATAGAGGTCGTTTATGGGTCAGGGCATGTGGGCTGGCATCTGGGAGCGGCGGAGGAGGAGGCGGTAGCGGGAGCAGCGAGCGAGCGGGAGCTGGGAGCATGAACGGCGAGCAGGAAGGCACAGCAAGCGACAAGAGCAAGCGAGGGCGGGAGCGGGAGGAAGCGAGGGTCGAGCGTGGCAGCACGACGGGGCCTTGCTGGCTGGCCACAAGAGACGAAGCCAGTTGCGGGCACCAGCAGCTGCTGGCGCGCATCTCATCAGTTGTTGAATCGCAGGCCAAACTTGGAGGTGGGCCCTGCCGTCTGCCCGCGCCGGTCGGCCAGGGCGCTGCCGGGCCCCAGCAGGAACCGCCGCTTGGCCTGCAGGAGAAGCATCAGGTGGCCACGTTATTGTTTCCGGCTCTGACCCGTGGCAATACGTGCTTCAAGCACTGCCAGCGTATCAGCATTGAGCGCCCCCTCATAGCCCGTGCCTCCACTGGTGCGCAGCGCACGAAACCACCGTCCCAGCCCCCCGCGGACCCCCGAAAACTCAGCGGGTGGGCCTCTGAACAACGAGAAAGGACCCAAACCCGCTCCCCACAAACTGGCGCCTTTGAACAAGAACACCACCATCAACAGGGACTGCCTGCGCCCGCCCACAGGCAGATCCTCGTCAAGTGACCCCCCAAACCCAGCCAAACCCATCGTCTTTTTAACAACAGCGGCAACAGCAGCAACAGGACCGCCACCACCACCACCACCAGGCCCGCCCACCCCGCCGCACCTGCAGGTCCTTGTCGTGCGCCGCAAATCCGGTGCCACCCCGCTGCAGCTCCAGCGCATCCCCCTCCCCCACCTCCTTGCCCCCGTAGTGCCCGTCCGGCCGGATGCACTTCTCCCACGTCTCCTTGAGCACCACGTCGCCTGCACGTGATGGGACAAAATAATGGCAGGGTGAGCATGTACAGAACAGTGCAACAGTCTGTTAATGGAGAAACGGGGAAAGCGTGCTTTAGCGCCACAGACCCGCACGCATGCATGGCGGCGGGGTGGCGCAGCGGGTGGAGCCTGCCCGCCGCCTGCCTCACCCTGCCGCCCACCCCCCAGCCCCTCTTCCCGCCCCCAGCCCAGCCACCCCCCCCCTCACCCGTGGGCTTCAGCACCACCAGGCGGCTGGCGTTGGTGAACACGTCCTTGGTGACTGGGTCCATGTACTCGTGGGGGCCGCCGTCGGGGACGGGGGTGAAGCGCACGGTGACCAGGTCCTGAAGGCAGGGAGGCAGGGGTGGGGGCGGGGGGCGGGCGCAGGAAGTGGCGTGGTGGTGTGCAGAGGCAGGGGGCGGGGGAGCAGTGGCGTGGTGGTGTGGTGAGTCAGGGGCAGGGGGCGGGTAGGGGAGCAGCAGGAGGGTGGGGCGGAGCGGATGAGGGCAGGGGCGGGGGGAGGGGGTGCAGACAGAGCGAAGAATTTGAAGCAGGGAGCAAGGCCAGGCATTGCAGCGACCAGAAGGGCAGCGGGCGTGGACAGCGAGACTGGCAGAGAGAAAGAGAGCAGTGCACAAGTGAAAGAATGTGCCAGGGGGGCATCCCGGCACGCCCATGCAGGGGTCGGCTGGGGTATTGTTCCCCGGCGGCTTCCATGTGCCCCACGCGTGAACGGGCCGCAGCCACGGGGCCTGGGAGCCCAAGCTGCGGCCCTACCTGAGTGGGAGACCAGCAGGCATGCAGGCGCGTGCAGTGCAGGCGTGCAGTGCAGGCAGGCGCATGCAGTGCAGGCGTGCAGTGCAGTGCAGGCAGGCTGACATGGCATGGCGGGCACCGAGGCCTTGCTCCTGGGCAGCACCCCGGGAACCGCACATCCCCCGCCAATCACCCCCTCTGCCAACACCCCAGCAGGTCGCCCCCAGAGCCTAAGACTCAGGGCGGGTGGGGGTAAGGTGGAGTGCTGGGCTGCCCGCGCTGCATGTCCGGGCTCCTCACCTTGCAGGTCCCTGGTGACCACAATGCCACCCGCCTTCAAACTTGCCCCCGCAAGTAACCCGCCTGCCCTGCCCCACCCAAACGTCGCCAGTCTCCCGCCCCTCACCTTGAGCTTGAGCTTGTCCCCGCTGGCGGGGCACAGCGTGGCCATGTCGGGCTTGTCCAGCACCACCTTGGACTCGGGGGCCTTCTGGGGCAGCCAGAAGGCGCGCATCTCCTGCTCACACGGGTGAGGGTGGGCACGGGGTGGGTGGGCTAGAACGGCTGGAGCACGGGAGGCGAGAGAGTGGGGGGGAGAAAGGGGCCCGAGGTTCGTATGTCGGGCATCCCCTTGCCCATTCATTCCACCCCACGCATGCGCTCTGTTGCTCCACTGCCGCCTTCCCTCAAGAGCCAAGCTGCAACTGCCCCACAGCAACTGCACCACTCAAGTGTCCTGTTTGCTGCTCCACGCCCTGCCCCCCCGCCCACCTTCATGCGCTCCTTGTTGGTCTCAATGTTCACCGCCCCCGCCGCCGTCTTCTTGTCCGTCAGCAACACCTGCAGGAGCGGCAGCACACGGGCGAGGCGGCATCACATGGCTGGTCTCACACACAGCACAGCGCGCGCACACGCAGCAGCGCAGGGGGTGGGCAGCGGAGGCAGCCTTGCGTGATTGGTCTCACTGGCACCACAGCTCGCACGCCGCAGGGCAGATGCGGTGCCGTGCTGGCGCTGCGCCTGCTGGGCTGCGATGGGGAAACGCTTTTCCTTCACCACTACCGGATCCCCCAGGCCCCCAAGCCCAGAAGTGGGGTGCTGGTGTGTGTTTGTGCAGCACCCACCCAGCACCCACCTCTGCCTCCTCGCTGATCGTCTCCTTGAGCTTTTTGGTCAGCGCCTCGCTGGCGCCCATGTGGTTCTGCCTGTCAAACGCCAGCAGCGCCGCCTCCTGCTCAATGGCCGCCTTGTCCGACTGCGGGCGGCGGTGGGGCGGGGTGGGGTGGCGGCGATGCGGGGTTGGGCAGCAGTGGAATGCAAGGTTGAACGGAACGTGATGGAAGCTTCAAGCGTACGTGCTTCAATACCCGGTGGAACATGTGGGTGTGTTGCACGGCACGGCACACCACAAGGGAGTGCCCTAACCAGAGCGCCTGACCCTGGCCAGCAGCCCAGCAGCGGCACCTGCTTCAATAGCCTCCTCCGCCTGCCGTGCCTACTGCACCGTGGCCCACTGCATCGCCCGGCACACACGCCAAAGAACGTGCAGTGGCGCGCTGCACCTGCTGGCCACATCCACAACCTCTCCTCACAGCTCTGCCGCATGCCCCCTCGCTCACAGAAAATAACAGCAGCAAGCAGCGCCCTCCCCACGCGGCGGCGCAGCGCAGCACACCTGCTTGCGCGCCTCCTCCGCCTGCTGCGCCGCCCAGGCCGCCAGCTTCCGCTTGTTCCCCTTCTTCTGCTCAAGCAGGTTCTCAAGGATGGCCTCCCGGCTGAACAGGAAGCCCTTGGGGGTGCACACAGGGTCCTGGCGTGGGGGAGGTGGGCAGATAGGGCGATAGGGTGCCAAAGGCGGCAGCAGGGGGCGCGTGAGGTGAGGTGAGGTGGACCGGTGTGCAGGGGCCCACAGCAGGTGGGGACACCGGCCAACACCCTCGACACCGCTTGATAGTGCTGTCCGGCGGCCGGACAGGCATGCAAGCTGGGCGAGCGGCACCGGTGCGGGCGTGATGCCTCTGCACTGCTAAAGCATACCCCAGGCACGTGCTCAAAGAGCGTGCTCACCACTGCGGGGCTCAGCGTGAGGCGGCAGTCGTAGTAGCTGCCGATTGAGTCCTGCATGGAAATTACAGAAGACAATAGGATGACACAGCTGATGGAATGAGCTCCTGCGACGAACTAGCACCAGCGGAGCGGGCAACGCAGCAGCAATATCAAAGCAGCAGGAGCAGCAACAGCAGCAGCGGCCGCACAGCGCGGCGGCGCGGCACCCCACCTTGCCCAGCCGCTCCGTCACCATGCCGTGCCCCAGCATCTTGCGCTCCTGGTAGGTGAGCGCCTCGGAGCCCATCACTCCCGCATTCTTGCTGTGCTTCCGCCCCATCTTGACCGGGCTGCTGCGCTGGTCCTGGCGGCCTGCCGGCGGCGGCTAGAGTGCCTGTTTCCTTATGTATTCCACGGGGTGAGCTTGTGCCTTGAAGCTGCGTGCAAAGCGCTTTACGTGCCTGCAGGAAGCGGGTAAGCAGCGGCGCAAAGGGCAACGCCGCCGGGTAGGCGTTGGCGGCGGGGAGCAGGGCCTCGCCGCTAGCACCTGCAACACCCGCAGGCGGCGCAGGATGATTAGTATCATACTGAAGCGCTCGCCGAGTCTCTACGGGGGCTGGACAGCGCAACAGAGGCTGGCAGCGCCCGCGCCAAAGGCCAGGTCGCCCAGACGGCACCGTCGAGGCTGTTTACCTTGCTGAGCACCGTATACGCTGTCTTCAGAAACTTCTCAGCGAACAAGACGGCGCTGCGACACGCGGGGACGGCCGCGGGAAGGTGCAGCTACACACAGAGAGCCCGGCCGCGTCTGAGGCTTTGCAATAAAGGATGGTAGCGCACAACGTGTATTCTTAGGCCCCCAGGTCCCTTTTAGCCTTTCGCTGCCACGCTGTCGCGATGCTCCCGAAGGAAGGTAGAAATGGAACGCTCTCCGAACGTCAATTACGGATACAGCAACAGTGGGCGATCGCAGGAGGCGAGTGTGAGCGAGAGCGACCTGCCCCTAACACAAACCTGTCGTGGTGAGGCGTCCTTGAGCCTGGCAGTACCGCAGGCGCTGCGTCAATGCACAGAAGCACTTATGCCTTTCCCAGGCACGCCAGCCCTGCACAGGCTGTGACTGCAACCGGGTTGGCCACTGCCCGTCAGAACCGCCGCCAGCACCGGCGCTCTGCCCAGCCTGCCCTGCTCCTGCTTCCTTCCCCAGGGCGTGCCACTTGAGAAAACTTGCACATCAGCAGGCCACCGGCATCCTCCGAGCATGGACGCTGCAGCTCGCACTGTGTTCAGGTGCGCCTGCAGCTGATCAGGTGCCGGAGCTTGCCGGTGGTACCGGTGTCGTCTTCCTGCGCTCATGCCAGACGACCAACAATTCACTGATGCCTGTTGGCGGATCATGCCCCACATTCCTGCAGGGCGTGTCTAGCCGGAGGTGTAGTGGTATTTTCCAAGGCGTCTGCCTTCCTGAAAGCTGGCAGCGGAGCGCTCAAAGCGGGCGGCCTGCTGGCGGGCAGCGGCGCAGTGGCGGTGGCAGCAACTGCGGGCGGCCAGCAGCCAGAGCAGCAGCAGCAGCAGCAGCAAGCGGCGTCAACGCCGCGGCTTCCCAGCATGGCCCCACCTCCTCGACAATAAAATACTAGGCAAACCAAGGACACACCTTATGAAACAACTGGCACTTACACTGAGGCACGCAAACAGAAGGGAGGCATATGAAGTAGGCTGATAGGCGCTGGGCAAAAGTGGACAGGGTGGGCAAGTTGGTTTGACACATACATGCAAAGGGGCTGCCGCCAGCGGAAACGCTGGGTGGATGGGCAGACGAACACTGGAGAAAAGTGGTTGGAGTTGACCGAAAAGTGGTTGGAGTTGACAAGCATCATGCATTCTGGGAGTGTGACTCCGGAGTGTAACTCCAGCGGGGAAGCGTTGTTGGTAGTTCATTTCTCTGTCAAAAGCTTGCATTCCGATTTTGTTTTCATGCTCTTCTCTGCTGCTGTTGAATTCCGTGTTACGGGCCCAGCTTGGGCCACGCCGCTGCAAGCCGTGCGCTGCTTGCAAACCGGCTGAATGGGTGTATCTCGGATAGAAGGGTGTGCGCTGCTGCGCTGCGCTGTGCTGCGCTGTGCCGCGCTCGAGCCCGCACAAGGCATCGCATAACGTGCCTACTGCTTGCGCCGCTTGTCCTTGCCGTCGCTGTCGCTGCCGCTGCCGTCCGACCCGCTGCCGTCACGCGACACGCGGGAGTCAAACAGTGACAGGCTGTCATCAGTTTTGGACTCCAAGAAGCTCTTAAAGTCTTGCAGGTCGAGCTTGCCGTCGTGGTTGGCGTCCGCCTCACGCAGCGCCGCATCCACCATGTCCGGCACCTGCGGAAGATCAGGGAGGGGGCGGGCGCGCAGGTCAGGGGAAAGTGCAGAATCGTAGTTAGCACGCGTCTTGCCAGCTAGAGCAGCATCCACACTGCTTGGCACATGTGGAGGATGGGGAGGGGGCGGGACGCGCAGGTCAGGGCAAGGGGCAGATAAGGCAGGGTCGTGGTGTGCACCGGCGCCCGCTTCGCAGTTGGACACCGACATGTGGGCGGAGCAGGGCAAGTCGGGCAGGGCAAGGAGGGGCTTCATAGGCAGGGCACACCTGGCAGCGGGCAAAACCGCGGGGGCTTGTCCTCCTTGCACAGCAGCACTGTCACCTCGTCTGCCGTAAATCACACCATCGCCGTCTTGACCAACCATTCTCCTCCACCACCACCGAAACCCACCTCGCAGCCATCTTCCCCGCACAGCAGCACCTCCAGCTCCTCTGCCGTGATGACGCCGTCACCGTCGGGGTCCATGCTGCGGAACGCGCGCGTCACGAGGCCCTCCCAGTCGCGGCTGTCCTTGAACTGCAAGCGGGGGGCGGGGGGGGAGGGGAGGGGGGAGGGTGTTGGCAATACAGGAATGGGATCTTCCGCCGGAATGCGCACCAGACCCTCCCAGTCGCGGCTGTCCTTGAACTGCAAGCAGCCACACACACACAGACGCACGTGAAGCAACCAAAAGGGTCAACGTTTAAGGAGTAATGTCACCAGGCACTGCCAATTGACATGGCTGTCCTTGGTAGGGCAAGAGCTTCACTGCCCTCTGGCCAAGTACTGGCCACATGCCCAGGCGGTGAGAGGCGCATCGGCAGGCAGTGCAGCCGACTGTCATGTGATGCTTACCGAGCGCCAGTCCGCCATGGCTGCCGCCCACTCATCAAAGTCTATCTGCCCGCTGTGGCTCTGGTCCACCTGCAGAGTGAGAGACAGGGCAGGACGGAGCCAGGGTGGGTGGCAGCCAAGCAAGGGAGGTAAGATGGTGGATAAAGTGGCAGTGCAGGTGTGGTGCAGGCAGACACTGGCATCCCTGCACACCCTGCCGCTGCCACCAAAGTGCAACAGGCAAGTTGGTAGGACGCACTGCCTGTCTGGCATGTGGGGCCAGGCACATGTTGCCACATACCGCACACACACAGAGGGTCTGCGCTCTTCACCCAGAGCTGAACCGTCCACATTCTGGGTTTGATCCTACCTGCTCCAGCAGCTGCTCCACCTCCTGCTTTGACAAGTCGAACTTGCCGCTCTGCAGGGCTTCCTTGAGCTGCAAGGCGGGCAGGGGGTGCAGGGCAAGGCGAAGCTGGTGAGGGGTGAGGGAGCCGCAAGAAATGGGGCCTGGGAGACAGGCTGGCGGCGTAATGTGGAGCAGCGGGAATTCTGGGGCAGCATGTTGATGTTCGCGCCCAGCCGCCGACACGCAGGTAAAAACAGGTCACAAACCCCTGACGCTCGTCCCGAGGCAGGCAGGCAGGCTGACAGGTGGCGTGTGCCCGCTCCCCTCCACCAGGTGCACCTCTGCATACGTGACCCGCCCGTCACTGTTCACATCCAGAGCCTGGAACGCGGCGCGCATGTCACTGAACTGCTCGTTGCTGTCTGCTACATTGCGTACCAGCGCTTTCAGCGCCACCTGGCGGAACCTGCTTGTGAGGGAAGACAGGGGAAGATGAAGGTGTGAGGGTGGGCCTCAAGTGCGCTTGCTGCTGGTACAGCTGGCACGATGCTCACCAGCGCCTGGGGTGCCACCTGGCAAAGGACTGGAGTGGGGGGAAGGCTGGAGCAGGTGGGACAATTAAAGCAGCTTGACTTGAGTTCACCGACTCCCCTTGCGGCCTCCTGCCCCCAACCCTACCCCTCCACCTCTGCTGCCTGTGTGCCCGCCCCCTACCCCTCGCACCTTCCGTACAGACCAAAGCGCTGCAGCCGCTGCACAATGGTGTCACTGAAGGGCACATCGCTGACCGCCAAGTCATCCTGCAGCCAGGGGCACACCTTGGTTGGAGCCTCCTCTACACTCTGCTGTTGGCACCGCCCCAGGGGGCACCAGTTGGAGACCAGCGAGGGCCCATCTCTCTACTCCCCACCGACTGAGCGGCTTGTGGTGCAATGTCTGATGCAGTGGACACAGACTGCGAGCCCAAGCAAGCAACCCAGGCAGCACGGGGCCAGGCACAGGCTGGCTGCTGTACAGGCTGCCTGCATGTACCTGCAGCCAGGGGTGCTCCAGCAGCTGCTCCGCCGTGGGCCGCTTCTTCTCCTCGCGCTGCAGGCACGCCTGGATGAAGTCGCGCGCCGCGTCTGCAGGGCACAGAGGAGGAAAGAAGAAGAGCGACAGCTACTCAGGCTGCAGGCACGCCTGAATGAATGTGCGCACAGCGTCTGCAGGGCAAAAGGAGGAGGGAGAGCGACAAAGCAACCAGGCTGAAGGCGGTTCAGGCAGGCCTAGGTAGAAGTCGCGCCGCCCTTCTGCAGGGCACAGGGCAGAGGACGGGTGGTCCCCACTTTGCCTCACTTTGCGTGTGGGAAGAGCGAGGCAGGGCAGCATGCAGCCACACGCTTGCGACTTTGCCGAGGTGGCGGGCACGTGGGGCAGGCTTCCTCTGCAGCGGCACCACCCACCTGACAGCACGTCCCAGGGCGGCGAGGTGTAGTCGAGCTCGGAGAAGAGCACCGCACGGAACACGCTCTTGTTGTCAAACACCTGCAGGCAGGAGATCAATGAACACACGTGCCGGTTGGAGAAGAGCAGTTGCTGAAAGGTGTGGGAGTGACACTGGAGCAGCAGAGGCACTGGAGCAGCAGGGAGCGACACGCCACCTGCTCAGCCCATGGTTGTATGTGCGCAGGCAACCCCACGCCCCACCACCCACCCCCAATCTCTCTGCGTGCCGCAGAGCATCCACCTGCCTCCACTGCTTCACCTGCCCACCCCCAACCCTCTCGCGAGGCACCCCCCACAGCTCCCACCTGCTTCTTCATGTATTCGTCGCTGACCTCCTGCCCCTCCTCCCCGCTGAACGGCAGCCGCCCCGTCAGCAGCTGGTACGACACAATGCCCAGCGACCAAATGTCGGCAGACAGGGTGTAGTCCATGCGCAGCACCTGCAAGGCGGGCGGCAGGCGGGGGAGGAGCGTGGACATAAGGCTCACTAAGGGCGGGAGGCAGGTGTCGGCAGGCAGGGTGTAGTTCGTGCGCAGGGCGGGCGGCAGGCGGGGGGAAAGGGTGAGCAGAAGGATAGGCGGAAGGCGGGGGGAAAAGGTGAGCAGAAGGCTCACTAAGGGCGGGGAGCAGATGTCGGCAGGCAGGGTGCAGTTGGACAACCATGCAGCATACAGCAAAGACGCAGCGTGCCAGCTCCCCTGATCCCGTTCACCCCGATATGAGTTCAAATCCTCCCCCCGGCATGCTCAACTCGTCTCTGGTGCAAGGCAGATGGGTGTGCCTGCGTGCAAATCCGCACTGCCCTGGATGCCCCCTGCCCCTGCCCTCCCGTCCTCAATCCCATGGGCCTCCGTCAGTCCCCCAGCCTCACCTCTGGCGCGATGTAGATGGGCGTGCCGGCGCGCACGTCCACGTACTGCCCGGGCTGGCAGAACACGGATATGCCAAAGTCGATGGCCTTCAGGGGTGAGTCGGGGTGCTTGTCCAGGAACATGAACTGCAGAGGAAAGACAGGGGGATGGGGAAGCGGAAGTGAATGAGAGAGTTTCCGGAATCGATGGGCTTGAGGCGCGAGCCTAAGCGCTTGGTGAGCGGCAGCAAAGGAGAGGGGAGGGGAGGCAGGGGGCGGAGGCTGAGGAGTGTGTGTGTGTGTGCGGGCTGTCACTACGCTCCACAAACACAAGCTTGTTCAGGCTTGCTGCCCTGCAGCTGCCAATGGTGCCGTGGCATCGCACGGCCCTGCCCGCCCCCACTTCGGCAGCCCTTCGCCAGCATCCCTGCAGGGGTGGCGCCGCACTCACGTTTTCGGGCTTGATGTCCCGCAGCATCACGTTCATGCCGTGGCACTGCGCCACCGCCCGCACCATCTCCCGCACCAGTCGCCGCGCATCCGCCTCGCTGTAGGACCCCAGCTTGATCCTGAAAGACCAGGAAAGGAAGGGGAGTGCAGCGGGCATGAACGGACCGCGCCAACAACGTGCTGTGCTGACAGACACCAGCGCATGTGGGACAGGAGGGGAGACGGACGGATACAGGCATGAAGAGTCCGGCCAGCGAGGGACAGGTGCGCTGCGGTGGAGGCACCCTGTCGCTGCCACCCTCTGTCGCCGTGCGCTGCCTCCTAGGCCCCCCCCCCACACAACCCACGCCATGCCCTGCGTCGAATTCCCAAGCGGGCGCCCGCCGCTGCACAATACCACCATCCTTTGGTACCCCCTCTGGCCTCCATGTTAGCCAGTCCCCAGTGCAACTCGAGTGTCCCACGCCTGCCCCCTCCCTGAACCTGCCACTCACTTGTCCCACAGCTGCTCCCACGCTGCAACTCACTGGGTCCCAAACTCACTTGTCCCACAGCTGCCCCCCGCTGCACAGCTCCATCACCAGGTCCACACACTTATCATCTTCAAACACCTCATACAGGTAGCACACGTTGAGGGACCTGCAAGGGGAGAAGGAGGCAGGAAGGGGAGCTGGCAGGCGGAGGTGAGCAAGATGCCTGGTCATAGCTCGCAAGACAGGCGTGGAAGATGAAAGCAGTTGAACAGACAGCTGGCGGTGGTCTGCACTGCGCTCTGCCCATCCGTTTCCAGCTTTCAGGAAGCCTGACCGCCCAATGGTTGCAGATAGCCACGTTATAGTGCACTAAGCCTCGCCCAGGAGGGTACAGCAGCGCCACCTCGCAAACAACAATAACACTGCACCATTTTCAAGTGCTACAACCTCACCTGCCCAGGTGGTTGCAGATGTCCACCTCGTTCCGCACGCGCCGCACATAGTACGACTCCAGCTGGCCGCCGTTGGAAAACCGTTTGGGCATGCTCTTCACCGCAAACCTGCATTCGCAAGGGAATATGTGCTTGCAGAATGAGGCGTGATTACAGGGGGGTGCACGCCACAGCTGGGGGCCCAGCCACGCAGGATGCCCCGCTGTGCCGGCAGCGGTCCCCTGGCCACCTCTCCTGCTGCCCACACGCATGGCAACGCATCTGCCTGGCTCCCCAGCAGTACTGCATCCCCACTGCTCCCGCACACACAGCCACACACACACACCGGCAGCAGCACCCAGGTGCGCCGGCAGCACCCACCTCTCCCCGGTCTCCCGGTTGACCGCCACGTGGACGATGCCAAAGGTCCCGCTGCCCAGCTGCTCTGCCAGCTTGTACTTGTCCTTAAACCCGGAAGCAAAGCCAAAAGTCCGGATGGGGTTGGCGGGCGAGGAGTAGAGGTTCTGTGTGTGCGAGGTGCGCCCCGGCGGCGCCTGCCCCAGCTGATGCGGCGTCGATGCGGCGGCGGTTGCTGGCTGCTGTGGCTGCTGCTGGGGCTGCGCTTGCGCTGGAGGCGGGGGCGGGGGCTGCGCTGCTGCTGCTGTGGGCGGTGGCGTCGCTCGCCGCACCACCCGCTGGGCGCCGATAGCGCGCCGCTGCCGCCGGCAGGCCCCCTGTCTGCCCCCTGGCCACGCCGCAGCAAATGTTGCCTGCTGCCACAGGCTACATGCCGCGGGCATGGCTGCTGCTGCTGCTGCTGCCTCGGGGAGGGAAGGCGCGTTCAAGAAGCAGGGGTCACTCGCTCGGGGGAGCGGGACAAAGGGTCTGACAACGTGATCAGAAAGGTGGGGGAGCGCTCCCCGTTGCTGGCTTGTGGGTGCGCGAGGACGTGGAGCCAGCACAGCAAGGACTCCGCATTTGCCGCATTCCCAGCCCCTGCCATCATTGGTACCCGGCTGCCCCTGCAGTCCCCCAGTCGGAACACGCAGCTGCAGCAGTTTGCACACCGTCTCGGTTGACCGTCTCGGCAGCGCCTTCCTGCCCTACCAGGCGCCTCTGATCGCTCACCCCGCCCGCCATGAGCGGCGCTGGGGGGGCTGCCGCGCAGGGCGCCGACTTAGTCGCGGTGCTGCGCTCTTATGTGGACAGGATGCTGCGGGAGGTGCCCGGGATGAAGGTGCTGCTGCTGGATGCGGAGACCACGCGCGTGGTGTCCACCGTCTTCAGCCAGAGCGAGATTCTTGAGCAGGAGGTGTACCTGGTGGAGCGCCTGGAGGCGGACAAGGGTGATCAGCTGTTCCATCTGAAGGTGCGGGGCGCAGGGGGGGCTTCGGGAGCCCGCAGGCGGCAGGGGGGCCGGCAGCGGCAGGCGGTGGCGGCGCCAGCCTGGCGGGCGGCAATGGGCCCCCCAAACGAGGCGTCTTCTGCTTACCTCTTCTGCTCCTCTGCAGGCCGTCTGCTTCCTGCGACCCACACGCGAGAACATTGCGCGCATCCGCCGCGAGCTGCGCGATCCACGGTTTGGCGAGTACCACCTGTGTGAGTGGCGTGCGTGCAGCCTTCCGGCGTGCTACAGTAAAAGGTGCTGGCTTTGATGGGTTTGATCTTGCAGCCCGAACATGGAGCTTGATGCTAGCAGGGAGATGGTTCTGCCTGGCTGCAGCCAGGGCAGAGCAGCCTGGCGCTGTGCACTTGCCGCCCCTGCACCATTAATACCCACCCGTCTCCCGCACGCTGCCGCTGCACCGCTGCTGCTGCTGCAGTCTTCACCAACCGTGTGGAGGACATGCGGCTACAGGATCTGGCTGAAATGGATGTGAAGGAGATGGTGCAGCAGGTAGCAGGGCTGGGTGCAGAGATGTGCACAGCTGTGTTCACTTTGTTTTCAGCTGGCTTCGAGCCCCTCCTGACTTGCTGTGGCGCTGCTACACTGCTGCGTTCCTGCTGCCACACGGCTGGATTGCTGCCGAGCTCTATTGATGCTGCCGCTGCTGTGCTGCTGCTGTAACTTTGCTGCTGCTTAGCGCTGCTGCTGCTGCTGCTGCTGCCGCTGTGATTCTGCTGCTTCGCTCTGCTGCTGCTTCGCTCTGCTGCTGCTTCGCTCTGCTGCTGCTGCTGCTGCGGCTGCGGCTGCGGCTGCGGCTGCCACCTTGTTGCTGCTTCGTTCCCTGCTGCCATCCGGTAGCCAACATCTGCTCCTGCCCCGCCCTTTCTAATCTCGCCTGCCTGCCTGCAGGTGCAGGAGTACTTTGGGGATTTTGTTGCACTCGAGCCGCACCACTTCCTGGTGCCGCTGCAGCGGCCGCACCTGGCCATGCAGCCGTTTGCCTGGGACTTTGGGAACAGCAGCGACGCAATTGCGCGCATGACAGAGGGGGTGGCCTCCCTCATGCTGTCGCTGCGCAAGCGCTTCCTCATACGGTGCGCCGGCTCAGGGCCACAGTGTGGCAGCGCGGTGGTGCTGCAGGAGCGTTTGCCGCTGAGGCCTGCTTGTTACGCGCAGCCTGCACCTAGCCACTACAAACTTGGGTGCTTGCTCCGCTGCCTGCCCCTGCTGCGTGCGGTGACGGGTTCGTGCCAGCCGCGCCCACCTGCCATGTATCATCCACTACTCGCGCGCAGGTACCAGCGCGGCTCGGAGATCTGCGAGCGGTTTGCGCAGTCGCTGCACCACCTGACCGCCATCGAGGAGCGGGAGCTGTTTGACTTTGGGAGCCGCTCAGGGGAGGCGGCGCCGGTGCTGCTGGTGCTGGACAGGCGGGATGACCCGGTGACGCCGCTGCTGTCGCAGTGGACGTACCAGGTGGGGTGGGGAGGTGGGGCCGAAATCCAGCTGCTGCAGGGGCTGCTGTAGGGTGCTGTTGCTGTTGCTGCTGCTGCTGCTGCTGCTGCTGCTGCTTATACTGACGCCTTGGGGCTGGCGTAATAAGCAGATTTAGCAGCAGCAGCGGCACGGCACAGGCAGCGGTCTGTGGGAAGGCCTGGCTTGCTGGGTGCCACCTGCCACTGCCTGGTCGGAGGCGCCCCCTCTCCCAGCACTGCTCTGCACGTGCCTCCTGCCCACGTGCCCATCCACCTGCAGGCCATGGTGCATGAGCTCATAGGCCTCAACGTGAACCGAGTGGACCTGCGGTACGTGCCAGGCATCAAGCCCGAGTTTGCAGAGGCGGTGCTCAGCGCACACCAGGTGCGCCACCGGCAGGGTCTGGGAGGGGCCGCAGGTGGCACCCAAGCTGATGTGCAGGCTTCAGATGCTGCAGGGCAGCATTGGCACATGAAGTCGCTGCTTCGTTGTGCGCCGCTGCTGTCGCACGGACCCCTGCCGCTTTGCCCGCTCTTGATAGCACCAAGCACGAGCCCGCTTCCCTCCAGGCACCCTGCCCCTCTCACAGGACCCCCTACTTCATGCCCAACATGTGCGCCAACTAGGGGTCTGGCTGGCAATGCATGCAAACTATTGGCTCCACTGGTGTGCTTCCCCCGCCTCCCACAGGACCCCTTCTTCCGGGCCAACATGTACGCCAACTTTGGCGACCTGGGCATGGCGGTGAAGGGCCTGGTGGACTCCGCCAGCAGGTGGGGCGCCTGGCCTGGGGTTTGAAGTATGCACGTCCCGCAGGCGCACGCCCGAGTTCGTGACATAACGTGTGTGCTCACCTGTGTGTGGAACCTGTGTGTTCGACCATGCACCTCTGCCATCTTGCGGCTGCTCCAGTTGGCCCGCGGCTGAGCGTACTGGGCCCCTGCCGGCTGTTTCACTGCTTCCGCCGGTCCGCCCGCCTGCCACCTCATCTCTTGCATCTGCTGCTGCCTGTCTTGGCTGCAGCGAGCACAGCAGGGCGCGCGAGTTCCAGACGATAGACCAGATGGCGGCCTTCATTGAGAACCTGTCGGACTACAGCCACCAGCAGGTGCGGGGGTGACCAACAGGCCGGCACCAGCAATTGATGGGATGGTGACAGAACGGGTCGCACTGGCGGAGCGGAGACCGCCCCCAGTCTGGAGCGGTGGCTTACAGGCGTACTGCCTGCTGCTTGCACCCTGGCAGTTGGTGGCAGGCTGCCCTCCTGTCGCGCAGCTACCTGGGTGCAGGTGAGCTCACGCCTGCCTGCCTGATTTCATGCCCACACCCCGCCGGTATGCCTGCCCGGTCTCATGCCCCACGTCTACCCGACACGCCTGCCTGCAGGGCGTGACGTACAAGCACGTGACGCTGATGAGTGAGCTGAGCCACGCTGTGGAGCGGCGGGGGCTCATGGCGCTGTCTGGGGTGGAGCAGGATGTGGCGTGCCAGGCTCCCAGCCTTGCAGCACACTACGAAGCCGTGGCAGCCCTGGTGGGGAACCTGGCGGTTGACGAGGCGGACCGCGTGCGCCTGGCGCTGCTGTTTGCGCTGCGGTACGAGCGCGACGGCCAGGCGCAGGTGGCGTCGCTGCTGCGCACGCTGGGGGAGCAGGGCGTGGAGCAGCACCGCCTCGCGCTGCTGCGCTTTGTGCTCAAGCAGTGCGCGGCGGACAAGCGGGTGGCCGACATCTTTTCGGACCGCACTATGAGCTCACGCTTTGCCAGCCTGGCAAAGCACCACCTCAAGGTGTGGCGGGTGCCTGGCTGGCTGTGTGTGTGGGGGGGGGAGTGTTGCGGCAGCAAGCCGGCAGGGGCTTGCCGGCTATTCTGCGTGCGGCGCTGGGCAGGCAGGAGTGCAGGGGTGGTGTGGGCGCTCTGGGGTCCTCTGCGTGCTCTCTGCCGGCCCTCTAACTCCACACACATGCCATGCCTGCTCTTACCCCAGGGATCAGGCCAGAGCTTGCCCTGCCTGCCTTACTACCGGCTCCCTCAACGCCCTTGCCCCCTGTGTGTTCCACTCCTGATGCAGGGCGTGGAGAATGTGTACACACAGCACACCCCTCCCCTGGTGGGCCTGCTGGAGAAGCTGGCAAAGTCCAAGCTGCCGGAGATGGACTACCCGCGGGTGGCGCGCAACGGGCACAGCCCGCAGGCGCCAAAGGTGGGGCGGGGTGGGTGGGCTGCTGCTGCTGCTGCTGCTGGTAGCTGGGGCTGGGGCGGCCAGGGGGGAGATGGAATGTCCCGCAGCGGGCTGTGGCTGCTGGCAGGGCTGGGACTGCGGCCGGTGCTGCTGACAAGCTGGGCACAGCAAGATTAGAGGTTGCAAACCCAGTGAGTAAAGGCAGGCGTGGGATGGTGGCCCTCGGAGCTGCCTGCTGCACCTGCCAACAATGCCCTCCACCCTTCCTGTCCTGGCTGCAGGCCCCGCGCCTGGTGGTGGTGTTTGTGATTGGGGGCACCACCTACGAGGAGGCCCGGGCGGTGGCTGAGCTGAACAGTGCGGGGGAGAAGGGCGAGGGGTGGTCGGCGGGCATGCGCGTCGTGCTGGGCGGCACCAGCGTGCAGAGCTCCTCCACCTTCCTCAAAGACTTTTCCGAGGTGCTGCTCAATGAGCGGTACGCCAGCTGAGCTGGCGGCTTTTGCTGAAGCTCTACTTGGCTTGACCATGCTGAGCCGGCGCCCCAGGCTGCTACCGTTCGCACCCCTGTTCCCTTTGCGGGTCCCTGCCACCCCCGCTTGTACCTCCCCCTCCGCTCATCTCTGTGCCACTTCTCTGCCTTTTGCTTTGTTTTGCCTATGCCTCCCCTTCTACCCTCCATGTACTGCCACTCTCATCTGCCGCTTGACTCTCCGCTGCTCCCTCTGCTGCCCACACTTCTGCCTTGCGCATCCTACTGCTACTTTCTGCCAGCTGCCAATGACGCTGTACGCTACAAGCAAGCTTGAAGGAGCAGTTTGCAGGGGAAGAGCAGTTGCGGACAGGCAGGCCGCAAGCAACACGGGACATGCAGCAGCAGCAGCAGCGCCCGGCTATCACGCCTGCCCGCCCTGCCCCTGCTGCAGCTGTTCCTGCGCCGCCATCGCCGCCTCCACCTCCGCCTCCACGCCAAACGCCGCGGGCAGCAGGTCGCCTGCCCTCCCCTGGAAGACGAAGCGGCACAGCCCCGAGGAGGAGTGTGGTGTGGCATCTAGATTGAACTCTGCCACGGCGGCTCCACCAGCAGCCGCCTGCTGAGCAAAGCCGGCAGCTGGGTAGACCACTGCGCTGGTAGCCTGCTGTGATGAACAGTTCGCATGCTGACGTGGCTGCCTCTGCTGCTGCCAGCACCGCGGGGTCCAGCATTTCATTGAACCACACCACCCCTGGGCGCAACAAGTGGCCCTCTGCATCGTGGGGAAGCTGGTCGAGAGGGAGGTCTGCTGCGGGGGAGGCATCGCCATCAGGTGCCCCCCGCCCTGCCAGCGCCGGCGCCAGCGGCTGCCGCCGGTCCTCCCAGCAGGGGCCCGCCTTCTTGCCGCCCCGCCCCGCACGGCACACGTCCCAGATGCTGCAGGGGGCAGGGGGCCAAGGGGAGGGTGCAAGATAGTGGAAGTGACTGGCACGTAATGTGGTGCATTGGGCTTGGCTTTAGCTAGCTAACAGAGCTTTGTGGTGAGCAGCGCGTCTGCTGGCAGCTTCAAACTAGTCGCAAGCAGACTTGGCAGCGCCTGCCCTGTGTCCCAGCCGAGCCCAGTCCAGCTGGGCCTTTCCTCGACACCCCGGGCTTGCCTTCCATGCAGCTCAATTATGTTTGAGGATCCAGCTGCCTGATGGAAGCGGTCAACGTTCTGAGTAATCAGCGTGAAGTTGGCATCGCCGTCGGGGCGCTGCCGCAGCCGACGCTCGAGCGCTGCGATTGCGTGGTGCGCGCGGTTTGGGCGGCAGCGCGCCGCCGTGTCCCGGCGCCATGAGTAAAACTCCCACACCAGCGAGGGCCTGCGCACAAAGGCCTGCAGGGTTTGGTTCACAACATGCGGCTTCGTGTTGACACTGGTCAACTGTTGAGCCGCGGGTTTCAGGTATACAAAGAATGCTGCACATGCGCTCGTGGAGCCGTCGCTCACCTGGGGTGTGGCCAGCGCCCCAGGCTCAAACTGACGCCACAGGCCACCCGACCCGCGAAAAGTGGGGATGCCTGATTCTGCGCTCACTCCCGCTCCTGCCGGGGAGCACAAGCGGGGACCGTTAGAGCGCAGTGGCGGCGACAATGGCGGCGGCATGGGCCGCCGGCGGCGCAACGGGACGCCACCTGTCCAAAACCCTTGTCGGCCTGCTCAAGCAGTCGCCGTGACACCCAATGCACATACTCTCTTGCCACGACTCTTGAACGCTGGGCACAGCTGCTCAGCAAACGGTGCCCACCTGTGAGCACCACGACCGTATTCGCAGCGGCGAGGACCGCTTTGAAGTCGGCCAAGGATGACTGCATGGATGCGTGCGAACAATTGCACTCTGTGAAACGGTGCAGAAATTCCTGCAAGCGCAAACAAGGGCCGGCCCAGTCAGCACTCTGCCAGTGAGGCGCTCGTTTGTAACCCTACACACCCTTTACTTCACCACTTGGCTTGAGCGTGCTCGCATCCTGAAGGCTCGCCAGCTGCAGCCTTGAGTTGGGTCCCGGCTGGAATTTCGCAATTCCTGACGTGCGACAAGCCCGCCCACCTAGGACCTCCTTACTCACACACAGCTCGCGACAGGGACTCCATATCAATGCCTGGCCCGCCCCCAAGCGGGGGAGGGCCCTCGCTGGCGGCGGGGTCGGTCTTTGAAGAGCTGCGGCGGCTCCCGGGGCCCGTGAGGGTGAGCCATGTGTCGTGGTGGCGGTTGAAGCATTTCTTTTGCGGCCTGTGGCGCCGCCGGTGCAGGCTGCCTCCTGGCTTCCGCCGCCGCTCACGAGGCCGGCCTGGCCGGGCGGCAGGAAGGCCCACCCTGCCTCTTTACAGGGGCTCAGTCAGGTTGCGCATGTGATCAGTCCTGATCAGGCGCTTCAAGGTCTGTAATGTAGTAGCAGCGCCGCCGTACGTGCCCGCCCTGCTTGTCACCCTCCTGCATGCCCGCTGCCGCTGCCCGCAGGAGCTGCTGGCGGGCGGTGTTGCGGGTGCTACCGCCAAGTCCGTCATAGCGCCCCTGGAGCGGTGCAAGATCCTGTTCCAGGTGGGTGCTGCCGCACCGCTGCTGGTGCCAAGAGCATCCGCGCGCTGCCTCATGCTGTCCGGCTGCCTCCCAGCGCCCTCCGCCGGTATCGACCACTCGTCAGCACGCCCGCCTTGCTCCCTCCTTACGCCTACACTCCCTGTCTGTCTGCCCTTGTGCTCCCTCACTCACGCCTACCCCCCCCCAGCCTGGCTGCATCTATGTCGCGCACTGCAGACCGGGAAGCTGCAGGGGGCAGCGCTGGGGCCCACGCTGAGGCACATCTACCGGAGCGAGGGCGTCCCCGGGCTCTTTCGGGGCAACGGTGTGGCTGTGACGCGCATCGTTCCCTATGCAGCGGTGAGCAAGGCGGGGTTACCTTTGCGTTGGGCTGGGTATGGATACGCCAGCAGTGGAGCCGCAGCACAGCAGCGGCAGCAATAGCGGCTGCAGCCGGGCAGCCCGGCTAGCGAGTGTGGGCGGTGTTCTGAGAGCAGCCGCAAGCTGAGCTGGCGCCATGTGGCGGCATGTGCACTGCTTATGCCCTTTGCCCACTGACCCTCTTCCTTACTGCAGGTGCACTACTGGGCCTACGAGCATTACAGGCGAATGCTGCTGGCGGCGGGGGTGCTGGGCGCGCAGGTGCGCGCTTGGCTTCGGCACCTGCCTTTCACGAGCGCTGGGGGCCACAGCAGGATGCGGGGCGGGCAGCTGCTTGTTCAGGCGGGGACCGGCCAGGTGCAGTGCCCAGCAATGCAGGCTGAGGGTCTCCACGTCGCAGCAGCGTCACACACACACACTGCACTCTCGGCCTCCTCACACCGCAGGAGCACCGCGTGCCGCCCGTGCTCGACTTGATGGCTGGGGCCGCCGCCGGGGGCAGCGCCGTGCTGGTCACATACCCTCTTGACCTGGTCCGCACTCGGCTGGCGTACAGCACAGAGGCAGGCATTGCGGGACTGACGGTGGCCACCTCTGCGCCCGCTGGCGCGGCAGCGCTGGCAGCAGCACCGGCGCCCACCGTCGCCGCCGCAGTAGCCCGGGCCGGTGTGTCAGCAGCAGCACGGGCGCCGGCAGCAGGGACAGCAGCAGCGGCAGCAGCAGCAGCAGCGCAGTGTGCGAGCCGCCACGGCGGCGGACTGGCGCTGGCCAGCAGCCGAGGCTGCAGCAGCGGCGCGTGCGGCAGCGCTGGCGGGCTGCTGCCCAGCTCGGCAGGCCGGCTGGCGGCTGGGCTGACAGCCCACCCAGCGGTAGCCTACAGCGCAGGGGGGTGCGGCAGTCGGCTGCAGGGGCGCGGCCCGCCGGGGGCCGCGCGCGGCCTGCACCTGCTGCGCCTGCCGCATCCTGCGCCAGAGCACACGCTGCGGGGCGTGCTGGTCAGCACCTTTCGGAGCGAGGGACTGCGGGGGCTGTACCACGGGGTGGGTGCCTCGATGTATGGCATCCTGCCTTATGCGGGGCTCAAGTTTTGGACATATCAGCACCTGAAGCAGGTGTGCTGAGCTGGCGTGTCGCGCTGGGCGGTCGGGCAACTTGGATTGGGTGATGCACTTGGCAAGGCCAGCTGTTTGTTCGCCCGCCGGCTCCTTGCTTGCTTACTAAGCATGCATTTTAGCAAGATTCCCAGTGCAGTTCATCCCCTTCCCTGCAGCCAGTCACCCACTCCCCTGCAGTCAGTCAGCCCAAACTTGTTCAGTCACCCCTTACTCATTGGCTGCTGCCTGCCCTGCCCTGACCTGCAGTGGTACCACCACTCCAACCCTCGAGGCCTCTCCCGCACGGGCGTCGACGGCAAGCCGCGCCTGCCGGTGCCCGTGATGCTCTCTTTTGGCGCGGTGGCGGGGCTGGCGGCGCAGACCGTCACATACCCGTTTGACGTCGTGCGGCGGCAGATGCAGGTGCGCCAGGTGCCTTGTACGCAAGTTGCTCTGTGTCTGGCTGGGGCCACAGGCTGCTTGCCTGGGTGCCTGTTGACCCGCTGTGCTCGCCTCCCTGATTCCGCACAGCATGCGAAGCGCACCCGCAGCACCGCAGCTGCTCACCCGCCGCTCGCTGCGAGCTCTCCCTGCACCCAACACCTCTGCCTTCATGTTTACCTCAACTTGTCATTCAATCCAATGCAGGTGGAGGGCCTGAAGCTGCGAGAAGCTGCGGCCAACTCGCCGGCCCGCCAGCTGGCGGCGGGCCGCCCGCAGCTGAGCCTGCGCTCCACCCCGCAGGCGCTGGTGCTGCTGGTGCAGCGCCACGGATGGCGCTGCCTCTTTGCAGGGCTGCACATCAACTACTTGAAGGTGGTCCCGTCGACCGCCGTGGGTTTCACTCTGTATGACTACATGAAGTCGGCGCTGATGCTGCCCACCAACCTGTGATGACTGATGACTATGGCTTGGCGGGCTGTCCGGGGACGCCGCCCACCTGCTGGCAGTGCCTGCTGGTTCCTCCTCTGCCCGCTCCGTCATGTCGTCCTCCCTTGCCAACCTGCGACCATCCGGTGGTGATGTGCTGCCGCTTCCGTTTGTGTTGAGAGCCTGTTGAGAGGCTGCTAGGGCGGTTGGTGCAATACCTTGACGAGACCCCACCCTGGGACCTCCAACCACCGCCCACGTTGCCCCCCTATCTTAGCATTGAACCCCCACCCCGTGCTCCCATGTACCGCATTCCCGGCGTGCCGATCACGCCTGTTGCCGCCGCCCGTGTACCACCAGCCAAACCCACGCTTTGAACGCTTTGGTTGTGCTTTCTGCGCCCCGTCCCCCCATGCATGCACCGCGTTCCCTCGTGTCTGCCCGCCCCTTCTTGCAGCACAGCGCTGCCCTTGTGTTGCTTTCTCCCGATTTTCCTCACCTCCTCGCCATTCATCCTCCCATCCCTCAGTAACCGCGCTCAGCACATACTCTTTACTCAAACGTTGATCAACCACAGAACCCATTCATCCAGCTCATGGGCCCTAGGCCGATGAGTTTTGTGTCACAGTCTTCCGTGCCCGCAATTGCTCCCCCCTCCCCTACCATCTCATTGCGCTTCTGCTTCTCCCCTGCTGTGCCTTGCTTCTCCTGCTCTTGTGCTGCGCTCCTGGCTGTCCACTGCTTCGTGCTTCCCATGCCAACCACATGTGTGTTTCTTGTGTGGACCCCCTCATTGCACTGAGGGGCTGTCAGCAGGCCTGCCTTCATTGTTAGAAACAGCACGCAAGAGAGGGTCAGGTTGGAGTCACGGAGTCGATAGGCAGGAGATTGGAGTGCGGTCCCGGGACGAATGGAGGGAAGGGGCAGGGTTATGGCAGGGGTGCTGCTGAGGGCAGGCACCCTTTGTAAGAATGCAGCAGGCGCATGGTGAGCGAAAAACTGAGCGAATGAATCGGTGGGGCAGGCGTTCCAGCGGGAACAGCTTCCAGCGAAACAGAAAACTGTAGGGAAAGGGGAGAAGACAACGGGCTGGCAGGCTCGTGAGCTGCGGCGCGCTCGGGCCGCCGATACACGTGGGAAGCAAGGGTTTGGCGGCCTGCGCGCACCAACCGGAGATTGACTAGCGTGCGGGCCAGGCATAAGTAAATGGTGTGGGGTTGAGGTTGGCTGCGGAGGATGGGAGGACAGCACGCGTGGCAAAAGCCGGCGCACCGGCCTGCCCAGGCGCGTCCGCCCGCCCGCCCCGTCATTGCATGCAGCACCCGCAGCCAAGGTTCTTTTTGGAGCCCTCGCTGCCGTGCTCCGACGGCTGGTACTCTTGCACATGGTGGATGGCCTGCGGTGGATGGCACGGGCGAGAGGGGGGGCAAGGCGTGAAGTAAGGTGCGAGACCGAGGGTTGGGGATGAGGGGCAGGGAGGGGGCTGGTGCTTTGCACGTTGTGGATTGCCGGGAGGGGGGCGGGAAGGGGGCGGGGCACTGGGGCAGCGTTCGGGGCAGGCCAGGGGCTGAGCGGAGTGCGGGTGTCGTTGCACGCAGCAGCAAGTATTGGCAGTGAGGGCGGCATGGGGCGGAGCTGGTAGGGGGCGGGTGGGAGCAGGAGGTGACTGGGAGTGCAGATTGCAGCCTCAGCATGCTGACGTCGGGAATCTGAGCCCTGAGCTGCATGCTGAGAAACCAGCATGCAGGCCTGCCAAACGCAGCGTCCCCCCGCCCCGCCCTACTGCGCCGGGCAGGCGCCCCGACCCTGGTAGTCAGCCACCGCCCTTGCACATACCACACAGCAGCAGGGGGACCCACCCGCGCACCTTGCCGTGCGTGTCAGCCCAGCTGAGCCCCTTGGTCTGCTGCACGTCCGCCGGCGGCGCCGCCACCCCAGCTTCCTGCTCTCCCCCCTCCTGCCTGATCTTCATTGCTGACTTGGTTGGCTGGAGCCCGCGCGGGCTCCGCCGGTTGCCGTTTGCTGCACCTTCCGCCTCCGCCTCCGCTGCAGAGGGCCCCTCAACCTCTGCACCGCTTGACCGGACAGGTGGCGGGCGCGGCGGCAGCCCGCTGTGTAGCGGCACGCCTTCAAAGGGGGAGGGCGGTGGCCGCTGCGAGGAAGACCATGTGCGCATCACCGTGGGCTGCGCTGCTGCGGCTGCCGCCTCTTGTGCTGCGCTGGCCTGCTCCAGCGTTGCCGCTGGGACTGGCGCTGCAAACGCTGCTGCCGGCGGCGGACCTGGCGGCACCGCTGCGGGCCCACTGGCCTCTACTGCTGTGGCCATCGCCTCAATGTCGGCGCTCCGCCTGCTGCCGATTGCCTGCAGGGCAGGGAGCCGAGACGCCTGTTAGGCGCCTGCAACAGTGCTGCGGAAGATTGCAAACCAAAGCGTTGCGGTCGTGCCGCTCCCTAGCCAGCTCTACCCGGCAATCGAAAGACGTACCTTGGCAGCTCAATGCCCGCCCGTCAAAAAGAGCGGCGCAGAGAGGGGAAGGAGCGTGGAGCGTGAGGGGCAGTAAGTGCGCCGCCTCTGTCTCGGAGAGTTGCCGAGCAGTGAGTGATGTCTGTCTGCTGCCCGATAGGCCCGGCGCCGCGACGGAAGGCACGGAGTGTCGGGAGGGTTTGCAAGCCCTGCTGACCTTGCTCAGAGGCGGGTGCCGCGAGAATTTGTTGCCGTAGGATCTGTGGAAATGTTCTCGGGCCGCGGAGAGGCAGGCACGCATGTGGACCTGAAGCCAGCTGGCGGGGCGGCGCCCAAGCAGCGGGCCGCATGAGCATGTACTGCCGAGCAGGCTCATGGATGATGGAGCCACCCAGTAGTCTGAGTGCTCCTCTCTTCGTCCACCAGTTGTGCTGTGCTGCAATGCCTTGACAGAAAGTCTCGCACACCTCAGACGCGGCGATGCGCATTGCCTCAGGCCAAGAAGCGGCGTGAATGACGGTACTTCGGACTCGCCAGCGTGACTAGGGCTCATGCATCCAAATAGCTTTCATGCGTAATTGTTCAAGACCCGCTGTTTCAAGGACTCTAGTATGCACCATACAAAACTGGTGCGACTGATGGAGGGCTGAGCAAGGGGCCGCCAAGGGTGCTGGACTCCTGACCAGTTTGCACGCCATTGCTGCTGTCACACCTTGACGACCCATGCTTTGTGGCTGTGACTGCTCTCGTAATCCCACTGCAGCCAAGCTCAGCTCGAAATGCATGCAAGTTTACAATCAGTCCGCTGGTTCGCCATGAGGCCAGAGACAATAAAGAAGGAGCTGGCATACGACAGAGTGTTCCGCTATGTGAGCAAGTGCGGATGAATGGAGAAGCAGAGGTTGAGCGGCACCCTCGAGAGGGCCAGGGACCGGAAGGAAAAAGGGGAGGGTTTGGCGGAACACCTTGCAATGCTGCATGACTAGCCGCCAGGCGAGAGCGGATGTACAAGGATAACAGCTGGTGCTCAACTGGCTCCCCTGGTTGGGAGCACATGTGCGCAGCACACCGTGCCATAATGCACCACTGCGCGGCTTCACACCACATTACGATCACCACGCCGCGCTGTGGTGCACCCGCCTAGTCGACAGCCACCGGACGATGCTCCCCAAGGCAAGCACAGGATGCCGGCCGGGGGCCCCCAGCCGCAGCCCTCACGCCTCAAACGTCTGCGCCTCGGCCTCCTCCCGGATCGACTGGAACAGGGCGCTGGAGAGGTAACGCTCTCCAAAGGAAGGGATGATGACCACGATCGTCTTGCCCTCGTTCTCCGGGCGGTTGGCAACCTCGACGGCCGCCTTGACTGCGGCGCCCGCGCTGATGCCCACCTGCGTTGTTAGTGAGAGGGGCGGGGGGAGGCGGTGGGTGAGGAAGACGGGCCACGAGAGGAGGCGGGAGGCGGGAGGATGGGAGGCAGGGGGGCAGGGAGCAAGGAGAAGGAGATGCCAGGAGTGAGGGGACATGGGGGAAGGGGTGAGGGGCAGACAAAGGGCCGAAGGGCCACACCGGCAGGCGCAAAAACGGCGGTCAACTGAGCATGCGGGCAGCTGCGGCTGGCCTCAGGGGCAGCGCTCCCCCTGCAAGCCAGCCTGCTCCCCATCCGACCTGAATGCGCGGTGGCCCGCCAGCTGCCACGCACGTGCGCTCATCCACCACACCACATCACCCACTCTCACACCGCCCACTCTCTCTCACCATCACGCCCTCCTCCACAGCCAGCCGCCGTGACATCGTGATGGCGTCATCCGAGTTGACCTGCCGGGAGTGAAGGAAAGACATGCAAAGCAGCCCAATCAGATGGAGGATGAGCAAGCAGAGGCGTGCTGGGGGGGAGACATGGATCGGGTTGAGCAGGACTCTCCAGGGGTGGCGCAGCAGGGTGCCAATCCCTAGCGTGGCCCGTTCACGCTGGGAAGCAGCTGGAGGCCAGCTGCGGCGGCAGCGGGTGCAGGCAGGCAGGCACGCAGGCAGGCAGGGCGGGGCCAGAGGCAGAACGAGACACTAGCAGCAAGACCGCCAGGCATGCAGGGCTTGCCTGCACCACGCCGTCCAGCAGCGGCACGTCGAGGTTCTTGGGCACAAAGCCGGCGCCGATGCCCTGCAGAAGCAGAAGGGGCAACGACATGTACAAGGGGAGCACAGTGGGCAGCACAGCAGGTGGTGCATCGGCATCCAGAACCTTCGGGGCCAGAGCTGGCGCGGATGCCGTGCACAAGCAGAGGGTGCAGTGGGTGGGGTGGTGCCCCGCAGGAAGTGCAGGGCTGGCTGGCAGACGGGCAGGCGGCGCTCAAGGGACGGCAGGGATCAGGCGATGGCGGGAGAGCACAGCACAGCACGCAGCAGGGGCGCGGGGTTACGCAGGGGCACGGGGGGCGGCGGCGGGACGCTGGTACATGGCGCGCACTCGAAGGGCAACCCTATTGTCATCCTCACCCACCTGGATCTTGTGTGGGCCGGGGTTGCCGCCGCTGATGACCGGGCTCTCGGTGGGCTCCACCGCAATGACCTGTGGAGGCAGCACACAAGGGCACGTTTCAAGATGACGAGGAAAGCACTTGAATCTTTGTAGAGAGTTGACTCAGGTCGAGCCACGGGCTCTCGGTGGGCTGCAGGTCGAGCCACGGGCTCTCGGTGGGCTGCAGGTCGAGCCACGGGCTCTCGGTGGGCTCCACCGGACTCGCCTGTCACGGACATGATGGGGCTGAACATGCTGCCGCTGCATTCACCATGCAGCATTATAGCAATGCACGCCCTAACCCTTGCCTGCCCACTGCCCACCCTTGCGCTGCTCCAGGCACTTAGCCGATTGCCTCCTGCTCTCGAACCACACCTCATAGTCAATGCACGTGCAATCCCCCATCTGCACGCTGCCCTGCAGTGCTTCAGGGTTCTTGCCCACACCAACACCCCGTCCCTTTGCTATCCACAAGCAGCCGCTTCCATCAGTCAATCCGTGCCTGCACGGTGCCCTTCTGGTCTTGCAGGGACTTGCCAACACCAACACCCCGTCATCCTTCCCTCCAACACCAGCACATACTCTTTGTGCATATGATATACACATAGCACCCTCACCTGCACACCCTCCTTCTGGTCCTTCAAGTACTTGCCCGTCCCAGAGATGGTGCCGCCGGTGCCCACGCCTGCAGGGGGCAGCGGGGGCCAGGGCAGGCGCACAGCAAACAGGTGAGGTGCGAAGCGCTCGCGCTCATTCTTCCAGCTGCTCCTTCCAAGCTCTGGCACCACGGTGCTGCCCCTCCTTGCAGGCAGGCTAGCACACATGTAGATGGAAGGTGATTGAGGCAGAGGAGCAGCTGGCGGCTGTCCACCCTGCCAGCTCAGCTCAACATGCTGCCAGCTCAGCATGGCGCCAGCTCACCGCCGATGAGGATGTCCACGGCGCCGTTGGTGTCCCGCCAGATCTCGGGGCCCGTGGTCTCATAGTGCACCGTGGGGTTGGCTGCAGGCAGGAAGGCGAGTAGACACGGATGACCCTCACGCACGCTTCCTTGCCAGCGTGCTGCATGTTCCCTCTAAACACCGGCGCCCCGCAGGCTGCCCTCGCCCCGCTTGCGTGTTTCGCCTGCCACACCCGCTGGCCCAACCAACCCTGTCATTGGCCGGCCTGTGCACCAGCCACCCCAGCCTTGGCAGGCAGGCAGGCCTACCTGGGTTTTCAAACTGCTGCAGGATGTAGGAGTCGGGGGTCTCCGAGGCAATCTGCTCCGCCTTGGCGATGGCGGCCTTCATGCCTGCGGGTGCATTACAGTGATCGAGTGAACTGAATGATACTTGATCTGGGGGGCAGCAGACGGGGGCGGGAGGAATATCTGAGCACATCCACATGGTCTTGGCAATGGCCAGCCAGCTGCGGCCCACACCACTCGCTCACACGCTGCGCTGCGAGGCCCCACCCTAAACGCCACCTCACCCACCCTTGGCTGGGTCTGTCAGCACCAGCTGCGCCCCACTTTGACCGTCCACCCACCCTTGGCATGGCCCCGCCCCTGCTTTCTGTCACCCCACCCAAACCACAGCCCCCGCACCCTTCGCTCGGTTCTGCTGCCCTGCTGTCTTGCCCCACCCAAACCACACCACACCCCACCCACCCTTGGCTGGGTCTGTCAGCACCAGCTGCGCCCCAAAGGCCTTGAGCATGATGCGGCGCTCCAGGGACATGGAGGCGGGCATGGTCAGGATGAGCTTGTAGCCCTGCGGGCGGCACAGCGGGCACAGCAGGCACAGCATGGCCGTCAGGGGCTAAGGGGCACATAAGAGGGCATGGTCAGGGTGCGCTTGCAGCCTGCAGGCGGCAGCAGGGTGAGGGTGTGCAACAACCAGAAACGCAGCAGCAGCATAACAGCTGCGAAGCAGCTGCAGCATCGGCGGGCCAGGCCAAGCTTGGAGCAGAGGTGATGCAGCAAAGCAAGGCACTAGCTGCTGCGGGCGCAACAACAACACAGCAAGATGCTAGCTGCTGCGGTGCACGACTGAAAGCCCATCTGCGCTCTCCCCCTCCACCTCGGCGCCCCTGCCACCAGCGCACCTTGGCGGCAGCGATGAACGCAAGCGCAATGCCTGCACGGCACAGGCAACAAGGCAGTGCGGTGGTGTGGAGTCACGCAGCAGCCAGACATGCAAATGACAATCGACAGGCCGCCAGCAGTGCGCGCGCAGTGTCCGGCATCAGTCATGTCGGCCGCGACGCCCGCCTCAGCAGCGGCAGCAGCACTGGCACTGGCTCCCACGCAGGCCCCAGCAGCAGCAGCGACCCCTTGGGCAGCAGCCTGCCCGTGGCTAGCTAGCCGGGAGGGGCATCAGCTGGCTGGCACCGGCTTCCGCAGCTGATCCCCCCCATGAAGCTAAACGAGTGGCTTGTGCGTGTGCACTTTAGCGCACCCGTGTTGCCGCTGGTTGGCTCAACAAGCGTGGTCTGCACGCACAGCGGTAGGCAAGGGAGGAAGAGGGCTAAGCAATGTTTGCTCCAATGCGCATCCGTGCAGGGGACTACATTACCATAGCCGGGGTGAGCCATGGACACCCTGCAGCACCCCAGGCCTGCACCAAGGGCACCCCTGCCGACATGCACTGTGCCGGGATCGACTGTGCCCGCCTCCTCCGCTCTCGCAGCCTGCGACCCCTGCCCCTCACACCCCCCTCTCTGCTCTCCTTGCCCGGCCTTCCGGTCGGGATCGTGCCCGCCTTCTCCCAAGCTGCAACCCTGCCCCTCCACCCCCCTCTCTGCTCCACACAACCCCCCTCTTTGTCCCCCTGCCGCCCCCACCTTGCCGGCCGTGATCTTGCCCGACTTCTCCGCATCCTCAATCATTGCCAGGCCAATGCGGTCCTTCACTGCAGGCCAGGTGAGATACGCGAGATAAGCACGGAACGGTTCAGTCACAGCAGCAGCCAGCGCCAGACCCTTTGTGCGCTGCAGGGAGCAGGACACCGTGTCACCGTAGCTCAACAACCAGATAGGGGGTGGAGAGAGAGGATTTGGAGGGACATGCGAGGGCCTGCACTCGTGCATACCGCATCGCAGTTACGGGCACACAACAGCACCCGCCGCAGGCACACAGCGGAAGGCACCCACCGGAGGAGCAGGGCTCCATTGACTCCAGCTTGGCCAGGATGGTGGCGGGGGCGCCATCAATCACCTTGTTCAGCCTGAGCAGCGGCGTGTTGCCTGCAGGTGGATGTGAACCCAATGCAGCGGCACTCACACGTTAGGCAGCGCAGCGCAGTGCAGCAGGGGCACGAGTCTACACACGCGCAAGTCAGTCCGGCGGACCGGAGCGCCAGCAAAAGACGTTTGCTGGGCACAAGCCGGCGGCAGCCGCTGCTGCATGCGCCCAGGGGGCGGGGCTGCTCACCGATGAGCTCGCTGATGTTGTTTGCAACCTGCAGTTAAAAATAAATTTCAAATGGTTTTGACTGGAGTGAAGCAGCTGGTTTACCAGTCTGAAGCAGAGGGCTTGGGGCAGGCTGCAGTGCGCGGCCTGGGCAGGCCTGACCCACGGCGGCGCCTACCGCCAGGGCGGGGGTACCTTGCAGGCCCGAGCCCCGCTACAAGGCACGCACCTTCGGCATGGTGGTGTCCGTGGTTGTCTCGGCGGGCGCCTGAGCCTTCTTCCTGCAAGCAGGGGCGGCAAGCGGCAGAAGGGTTGTCTGCAGCCCGCTCGGGGAGTAGCGCTCGTTGCATGAAGCGCTTGGGTTTGAGGGGACATGCGTTTGGGGAGCGGGCAAGCGGCGGGAAACCCCCTCGATCATGGCAGGCACTCCCTCGCTATCCCCACTCACTTGAACAATCCGAACACCATCACCAACAGCTGCACACTTGTACCGGCGTGACGAGAGCGTCTGCACGCACTTGCACGCATCTGCATTTTTGCGCTGGCCCAGCACGGGCCCAGCACGGACACTGGCTTCCCTCAGCTCGGGGCCTGCAGTTTACGACCAGGCAACCGTGACATATTTTAGACTGCAGGCGCCGCGCGTGCACTGGCCTCGCCTGGGAACGCAAGTGTGTGCGCACTATAGAGCATTCCACAGCTTCTGGCTTGCTGCCGGAACCTCAGACGTAGACACATCGGCTCACCAGGCAGCAGCGGCGGCCCAGCAGCTGGTGGAGATAGCACCGGCGGCAGTGGCGGCAGCAGCAGCGGCGGCAGCGGCAGCGGCAGCTCGCAGGGTTTGGCAGCCAGTCACATTTGCTTGAGCCATGTGCTCCGCGCGCCTTCGTGCAGTCTTCTTCGGTGAGTGCTGCTGCTGCTTGCCAACTCCGGCGCAGCTGTGCTGTCTTGCCCGCCCGCAGGTGCCGCTACATGGCTCAGTACTGTGCCTAGCCGCCCTCCCCCCCACCCATCCACTCCTCCCTCCCTGGCCTCCCTGCCCTCCCTCCACTCCCTTTGTACACTAAACAGACCTAGACGACACTTTGGTGCTGACAGAGGATGCTGACAGGGCGGCCTTCCGCGGCGTGGCTGAGCTGGCGGAGCAGCTGCTGCCAGGTGACTGGATTTCTTGTTCATGAGGGGAACAGCTGACTGGCGCTCGCGCAGCAATGGTAGCTGGCTGGTGTTCACTTTGAAATGACAGCTAGCTGGCGTCACTCAGCTTGCTTTCCTGCTGGCTGCTTGAATCCGTGACGCCTTCAGACTGCCTGCTGTGTCCCCTTCCACCTGCTGCTGCCAGGTGTCAGCGGGCGCCAGCTGGTCAACGACTGGCGCCCCCTCTTCCACGGCAGCCCCTGGTGCCCGCACGGAAAGGTGGGACGGGGGCCCCTGGGGGGGGCAGCGCTGGATTTAATGTAATCCTGCGGCTGCCTCAATTTGCTGCTGGCCTTGCACCACGCCTGGCCACTGCAACTGCTGCTGACGCCAGCAGTAGCTGTTGCTGTGTGCTGCCCGCCCGCCCGCCCTCCTGCTTGCCTGCCGCCTACCTGCCTGCCGCTGCGCTGCATACATTACCTGCACCCTGCACTCCATCCCTTTCGTCACCTGCACCCTGCACCGCATCCGTTTCATCACCTGCACCCGGAGTGCCCGCCCCACGCGCCAACGACCAGCCTGGGCTGGCGGCCTGGCCCCCCAGCCAGCCGCCGCCCCCCGTGCCCAGGCGTGCCGGGGCGGGCCCGCTCCTAGATCAAAACCCACGAGCGATCTACCAGGTTTTTCTGCCTCCAGCCCCTGGCAGAGGAGAGTATACGAGTCGCCACATCTTTGCCTCACTATCAGCACCCTCATGCACCCTGCCGCTGTTGTGTCGCACTCGCGCCCGCATGCCTGCCCAACTCCCGCCTGTGCCCGGCCCCCGGCTGTGCTGCCCCCTACCCCTGCTGCTGCGCCTGCTGCAGACGGAGGTCGAGGCGTGGCGCGCGCAGCTCTGGCTGCAAGCCATGGCGCGGCAGGGGCATGCCGACGCGGGCGCGGCCACCCGCCTGCAGCACTGCTTCTCCTCCACCCGGCTGCAGCACTTCCGCTTTGGGCACGGCGTAGAGGAGGTTGTGCGGCGCCTGCAAGGGCTGGGTCTGGCCACCGCAATCATCACAAACGGGCACCGCATGATCCAGCGGCAGAAGTTGGAGGCCTGCCGTGCGGCCGCACTGTTCCAGCACATGCTGGTGGGAGGGGAGGAGATTGCCGAGGGGTGCGGCCACGAGAAGCCGCACCCCGCCATCTTTCACAAGTGAGTGACAGTCTGGGGGTGGGGCCGTATTAGAGCGGGGTGGGCAGGCTGTCGGGGTACTGGTTGGGCTCTGTTGCTGCCCGGGTGCTGCTGTGCTGGCATCGGCCGCCCTGGCACCCACTGGTGTCCAGCCGACCGTGCACCAAAAAATCCGGTGTGTGCCGCACCACCCTCGCCACCGTTGGCCCGCCTCATCCCTGACCTCCTTCATGCCTCCCCTGCCCTCGCCCTCCCACCTTGCCTGCCGCAGGGCCTGCAGCCTGGTGGGGTGCCAGCCTGGCGAGGCGGTACACGTGGGGGACTCCCTAATTGCCGACATAAACGGGGCGCTGCAGGCGGGTCTGGCCGGCGCCATTTGGGTGAACCGAGATGGCCTGCGCCCGCTGCCCACGGGGCTCCGCCCAGCTGCCATACTGAGCAGCGTGCTCGAGCTGCCCTCTGCTTTAGAGCAGCTGCGGCTGCTGCCCGCTGTGCCTGCTGTGGCACGGCTGCCGCGCGCGCTGGCGGCGCCAGCAGGGGAGCAAGCGGCGCAGCAGGCAGAGGCTGAGGCTCTGAGCACAGCGCAGTGAGCAGCAGCGTATGGTTGGTTTGGCAGCGGCGGTGCCGCCACCACATGTGCATGCTTCGCTTGCAGCCACGACGCGCATGCTTTGCTGACGTGACAAGCGTGCTGAATGATATGGACACGACATGCGCCGGCTGATTAGGAGAACTGCCTTTGATTTCTTTTTGTTTGCCGCAAACGGCCCACCTGCTCCTTTCGGTCTTCCCCAAACGTCTGCCTCCCCTCGCCTTCTTTCCGCACTGCTGCCGTGGTTGTGCACAAGCCTAACAATTACAGGGGCGCTGCCACACAGCCGGCTCAGGATTTCATTGATCAGGTGCATTTTGTCGTCTGACAGTAACTAAGAGCAAGTTGGGGGAGATGTAGCAGTGCAGCAGGAAGCGAGAAGAGAGCAGAGCGGGTACACTGGCGGCAGGTTGCTGCACCACAGGACGGTGCGTGTGGCTGCTGTGTAGCCTGAGTTCAGCCTATCACCGCCGGAGCAGCGGCAGCAGCAGCAGCAGGGGTGTTAGCAGCAGCAGCAGGAGTGCCAGCGGCAGCTGAAGAAGCAGCAGTCGCAGCGGTGGGGGAGGCTGCGGCAGCTGCAGGGGCCGCTATCTGTTCCGCAATCATCAGAAAGAGGGCTGCCACGTTGGCTCCCGTCTTGGCTGACGTCTCGATAAACAGCATGCCGTTGCTGCATAGTGGTGGCAGGGTGGGGCAGAAGGTGGAGAAAAGCAACTCGGCAATGCGGTGGCAGAGTGTGCAGTCCCCAGGCGGGGAGCGGGCACACGTTGAGGCAGTACACTGACAAGGAACTCTCAAGAGTGTCGGGCCCATGGCAAGCAACCTGTGCCATTGGCTGCCCGGCAAGCCTGAGGCGCGCCGCAACAGCACACTTCTCAATGCTGCGAGCAGTGCCGCCCCTTCAGGTTTCAGCCCACGCCTGGCACTTGCTGCACAACAGATACCCCGCAGCATCCCTGGTGGGGCCTGATTCCATCCCGCCCGCCCGCCCGCCCGCCCGCCTGTCCCTCCGCTATGTCACACTCCTCACCTCTCTGCAAGCGCCGCCGCCTCCTCCCGCCGCACCGCCCGCTCCTCCTCCGGCAAGTCAGCCTTGTTCCCCACCAGCACCAGCACCGCCGCCCCGCCTGTGTTGCGCCGCAGCTCGCCCACCCAGTGCTGCGCACGCTGGAAGCTGCGCTGGCTGGTGACGTCATACACCACCGCTGCCGCCGAGGCTCCCCTGTAGTACAGCGGTGCCAGGCTGGCGTACCGCTCCTGGCCCGCAGTGTCCCTGCATGGGCAAGTTGTGGGGACTCCAGGGGGGAGGGTTTGCAGTGGCTGTGCGCTGGCCAACATGGGGAGTTCGGAGGGTGCAAGCCAGGGCGCCAGGTCAGCAGGCCATTGCCGCCACTGCCCTGGGGCATCCGACCCAACTGCCGGCGCCACCTGGACATCCACACTGTTCCTTCCACAAGCTCACCAGATCTCAAATTTGACGGGCACTCCTCCTGGGGTGGTCAACGTGTGCGCCAGGAACGCCGCCCCGACTGTGACTGCACTGCCAGGGTTGAAGGTGCCGCGGCACTGCCTCTGCAGGCGGGGGCAGCAGGGTGGCGCGGGGAGGGTAGGTCCAGTGGGAGGGGCGAGTAGGCTTGCCCTGGCATGCTGTCGTGCATAGAAAATTGTACAGAAAAGAAGGCCGTCCGGCCGGCAGGGGCACAAGAACCCCACCACACCAGCACGGGACAATAAACAACAAACTGCTGCTGCACGCCCCTTCAAACCCCTGGCCGTGGCAGGGGTGGAGAGACATCCAAGGCAGCAGCCTCCCAGGCACCTGCACTATGCAGCTCTTGCCCACGCCTGTATCCCCAAGCAGCACCAGCTTGCAGCGTGGGGGCCCCGAGGCTGGCAGTGCCGCCCCGACGCCGGGCAGGCCCCCGGTGCTGTGCCGCTCTGCACGCAGGGTACGGGTGGCGAGGACACCGGTCCGCATATCGCAGCATGTGGCTGGGAAAAGAGGCAGCCAAGTGTCATGTGCACGCTGCATGACAAAAGGCTGACGAGGGCGAGCGGCGGCAGAAACGAGCGGGCGGGCCGTGGGGTGGCGGCGGCAGAGGGAATTCATGTGCTCGCTGGCTGTCAGTCGGGGCGCTTTCTAAGCGCTCCACTGCAGCGCTGGGCCTCGGTAATCTGCAGAAAGGAAGGCGAGCGCGGGGGCCAGGTGCGACAGCGGAGGGCTCACCTCGGGACACCGCGCACCCCATGCAACAGTTGTATTCTGAACGCTGGAAGCCGAGCAAGGTTTACAACCTGGCAGAGGTCTGGCGCGGCGCACGCAGTGGCGGCTGCAGATGGCCAGCGCCACCGCCAGGCGGGCGGGTGGGCGGGCTAGCGGTGGGCAGAAAAGCGTCTTGCCCACCTTCTACTATGCATGTCTTCCCTCAGTCCGAGAGCAGTGGTACGTCAGGCAGCAGGCCTGGAGACATTTGTGTGCATGCAAGCGGTGTGGTCATTCGACCGATCGATCGCATGCGAAAGACAGCTGCACTGCGGCCTGGGCGCCGCAAAGGATGTGCAAAGGCTGCATGCTCTGTTCCTTGCTGACTTGGGATCGACATTTGACTTGTTAACTATTTCTATGACTGAAGACATCCTACCTGTGGGCTGGCCGAGCTGGAGGGCGGGCAGGTGGCTGGGCGGGTGGCTGAACAGCGCATAGGCTGAGCTGTGCAGGGTGGTTGGGCAGACGGGGAAAGAGCATGGGGTAATCCGCTGCTTAGCTCTGGTGCAGCCTTCGCATCAACATGTACATGGGAGGTCCTTGGTGGAATTAAGTCCGACTTGGAAACCAGGGATAGGGGTGGGCATTAGAAAGGGGATGGGGTTGCGCATTAGGGTGGGTGGGCATCAGAAAGGGGATGGGCATGTCAGGCGGCATGTCAGGCCGCACGACGTGGGCAGCACGAGGGCAGGCATAGGGGCATAGGGGACCGTCGCACTGGATTATAAGCGCACAGGGTCTACGCAACGACGGTTTGAAGGACGGATGAAGTGAGTGGCGCACGAGGGTCAATTCATCGATCACAGGCGTGTGGGTCAGGGCAAGGAAGAAGGGCGCTCTCCTGGCATATTGGGGAGGCTCCTGGCCTAGGGTGGACATGTGGGGTTCGGGGGGCGCAAGCTGCTGGTGCACCGAACACATGCGTGCATCATGCTGTAAAGCACACAACCCGAGCTGTCAATAAGAAATGCCCCCTGTTAAGATTAAGCAAGAGGCACCGCAGCTCACTTGCCGCCCTGCTTGCTGTGGGTGCCGGCGGTGGCTTGAGCCGAGGCGTAGCTGCCCTTCCCACCACAGGCGGGCATCTCCACCTTGCAGGGGTAGGGCTTGCAGGGCGAGGGCATCTTGCATTTGGTGGGGCAGGCGCAGCTACAGTCCTGCAGCAGAGGGGGGGCGGGGGGAGGGCGGCGTGGCGGCACACGTTCAGAGGCAAGCGTGGCCAACCCCACCCGCTTCGAAGCACAGGACATCGCTGCATGCAACATCACCACCATATTCATGGTACAATGGCAGTACTGGCACACAAAGTCAACATTGGTCAGTGCAGCGCCAACGCTGTCGCTAGCTGGCAGCGCTGCCTGCAGCGCTGCCACCCTGGGGGACCCCATGTCAGCCACATCTGGCCCCATCACTGGCACCGGATTAGGGTTCCTGATCTCGCTGTGTCCACCATCATCACGGCCACCACTCCACCCCATCTGACCCCATCACGCGTCGCCCGCTCACCCCACTGGAACCCCGGGTTCCGGGTGGGCCACACCACTTGCCACACCCCATGCACCGGCCCATCCGCCAGGTGCACGCTTCTTCAACCTCTCTGGTTAAACTAGAAGGTGGCGCCATACTTTACCTCTGCATGAGCTGGATTATAAGGCTGGAGCCATCGGCCTGGTGGAGCCCCCCACGCCACTCACCGCTCCGTCGGTGTAGGTGGCCGGCGGGTAGGCAGACAGGCGCAGCTCCTTCTTCTCCTTCTTGCTGCAGGCAGATGGGCAGGGCAGGTGGGCGGGTGGACATGGGACGCGAGTTGGTGGGTGGGCAGGGCATGTGGGTGGTGGACATGGGAGGCGAGTTGGTGGGTGGGCGGGTGGCTTATGTTCCCGTGTTAACAACGTTGCGTGCTTTCTCAAGGTCGAAGTGGGTAGGTGTGCAACCAGGCAGGCCATCTCCCAGGGCAGCTGACAGTCAGACAGAGTTAGGGCAGGCGTCAAATATACACGCAGGCTAAGCGCAGGCAGGCGCAGGTGCAGCAGCGGCTGGACATGGGCGCCCAGGCGCAGCAGCAGGCAGAGAAGGGCAGCAGCGGACGCAGCTCAGCTGGCGGCAGCACGGGTGCCCAGCCGCACCTGGCCTTGCCGGACACCAAGGCCTTGTCCAGATGGCGGGGAGGGAGATGGGGAGGGGGAGGGGGAGGAGGTGAAGGTAAGTGAAAAGATGGGGTGCAGTGCAAGGGGAGGCGAAGAGAGCTGAGAGGGGAGGATGGGATAAGAGGGGAGGAGCGGGTGGCAGGCGGGAGATGGTGGTGGGGTGCTCGGCGTGGGGCGCCAGGTAAGCGAACTGAGGATGAGCCAGCGGGGATGGTAGCTGGCGAGTGCCAGGTGGAGGGGCAGGAGGGGCAGGGGGGGACAGGGCAGCACAGGTGGTGTGGAGCACCGGTGACACTAGTAGATCCAGGCCACAAAACACAGCCCGTTTTGTTAGGGAAAATCAGCATGCACAGTTGTTTATGCACATTCGAATAAGTTGTGCAAGCATCACTTGCACACCCCAAACTTGTCCACTACCACTCTATTCACTGTGCAAAATGCGCTTGCACAGTAC